>CAKNWW010327784.1:0-27705 GCA_932074435.1 Andricus kollari
GCCATACGCCCAGGGGGAACTCGAGTCCGTTGTGGAGAATGATCAGTGTAAGAACTACTGGGATTTCTCATTCCCCACCACTGAACGTATCAGTGCTACGAATCCTGATATTGTCCTCCAAGATCTGAAGACCAAGATCATTTACGTGATTGAATTCTCGGCACCAGCCGACGGTAATACCACGGCAAGGGAGGAAGAAAAACGGGCGAAATATCAAGCACTTCTTTTCGAGCTGAGCAGGCTGTACCAAGGCTACAAAGTCCATCTTGTAGTTCTCATAATCAGCTGTCTTGGAGGTATGAAAGCTTCATTTCTTAGCCAACTCAACAAGATTCCGGCTTGCCAGCGTAAGGCTCATTCCATCGCAAACCGGATGCAAAAGGCTGTTCTTCTGGGATCACTCCATCTGGTCCGTCAACACTGTTCCTCATAACATTCTAGAAAGATTGGTAGCTCTAAAAAAGTATCCAGAGGTGAAACCTTCATCTCCAAGTGTCCCGTCTGCCGCGTAAGGTCATCCGCGGCTAGAAACCTGACTCCAAGGAACAGTGTTAAACGATATTCTCTCGCGTAAATTTCCCGCTCTGGCTTACCTTCTAGGACATAAGGAGCAGAAGTGGATGACGTAAACGTTCCAGTTACGTCGGGATTGGTTGCTTTAAGGAACCATGATCGTAGCTTCCGGAGGCTACAACTTCTGGGGATGATAATAGGGCCTATACTGAATCTTAGCACAATATTTATGTATCGAAAGCAGCTGGAAGTGGGTATATTTGTTGTTCGAAGAAAAAGTATAACACGTGCATTAGAGGCATTCGCCAAATTTAGATTTGTTTTTCTCAAAAAGCAATTTTTCGAACTTCAAAAGTACCCCAGTGACTCTTATTTCAAAATGAAGGGTTCGTCTTGGGCTTGAAGTGCCGGTTCGCTTTTCATGCGGACACCCACATCTAACTTTTTTAATGTTAATGAAATTTAAAAATATCATGAGGATAATTAGCAATTCGCTTTGGCATCTGTCAGAATCATCGACTGGTATTTTATTTTCAGACCTAATTAAGTTTTCCTAAACTTTTCATAAAATTACTTAATGATTGTATTGGAATTTTCGTGATTTTCTGTTACATGTAACAGCATAAAACTTCGGTTACTTGGAACGTAAAGTTTTGTTGTCACCAGTTTTGGAAGTTTCAGATATAAATTTATCATCATGTTACGAAACATGTAACAACATAAAACTTCCGAATATGTTTCATAAAATTAAAACCGACATTTCAAAAAGCGTAAGGTTTCTAAAACAGATTTTGCATGGCATAATCTTAATTTTCCGAAATACACTAGAACTTGGAATTAACTACGATTTCGGACATAGCCTGCAGTGGCCTTTAACATAAATCCAGGCGATCCAAACGTAAACAGGCAGGGGTCGCATGAATCATTTCTGATGGATTTGGACGCATGACGCAACCTTATGCAGCTAACGCTCTGAGACTGCGGCCGTCATGTTGTTTTTATGCTTGGTTCAGCACCGCCTTCCTTTCGACTCCGCGGCTCCTCTTATAGTCCAAGAGCTGGTGACGTTTTTCGTGAAGTGGGAGTATAAGTCCTAGTTTGTGACGGATATATCTGGGAAATAACCCTTCTTTCGAAACCCATCAGTGCCAGACGCCCTTGCCTGGGGCATTTGGGCACCTAAGCCAGGTGAAAAAATTGCAAATTTGCATTGACAGTATAAGAGCCAATTTTCTTCTAGGATCGATTATTGATGTCCCAAGTTTATTATTATTCAATCGCCAGACCGATAGCTTGCGGATAACATACTGCCAGACTCGATAATTATCAATAAAAAAAACTTGGATTTTGCAGTGAAAGTATAAGGTCTGGCGTTTTTAATAACATAAAGAATAGTATTCACGGGTAGCATCCCTAAAACGACAGACCGAAATCCCGGGGATGACACCTTGAAAATTAAGTTTGAAAAGGAATGATTTTCCTCGGATGTGTTGGCCTGAGCGGGGACCAAGTGACGAGGGAGCAGCCGCGTCAGGGTGAAAGTCTGAGTGGAGGGGATAACGGTGACGGTGACTTTTGGCAACGTCCCTCGGTCCCCGCTCTGCTAATTATCGAGTCTGGCTGTATGTTGTCCCCAAGATATCGGTCTGCCGATTGCATAATAATAAACTTGGGGCATCAATAATCGATCCTAAAGAAAATTGGCTCTTATACTGTCATTGCAAATTTCCAATTTTTTCACCTGGCTCAGGTGCCCAAACGCCCCAGGCAGGGCGTCTGTCATTTATGGGTTTCGAAAGAAGGGTCATTTCCCAGATATATTCGCCACAAACTAGGACTTATACTCCCACTTCACGAAAAACGTCACCAGCTCTTGGACTATTATCATGAAACCGCCGAGGAATCAAATCTCGGAACGACGTCCACCCGGACTGATTAAATCCAAGTTCCAGTGTATATCATTACAAACGCACTATTCTTTTACATTGAGTTTGTGCCGTATTTTTCGATCCCAGTCGAATGTTATATTAATTTCTATTGACATCAATTGAACGCACGTTAATTTCTGCCGTGAAATTAAGAAGGAAGGATATACAAAAAGATCTGAGTTTTAAAACTTTCTTTTGATTTTTCTTTGATAATTCCATCCTGCTTTCTTGCGAACACCGAACCTAGGAAAACAGCCATGGTGTTCACAAGAAAACAAGATCCACGAAAAATTTCAAATAATTTGTAAAATTATGATAAATTTATTGTGGACTATTGCTACATGAATGAAATACGTATATAATAACCAGTTTTTTGCTAATTGAATAAAATTGTGTTTGTTTGGTTGCATTTAGTTGTTTATTTTGTAATGATTAATTATTTTATTTGCTAATGCTGCTTTTTCTGAGGTCCTATAACATAAAGAATGCCGGATTTTTGTAATCTTTTCTTACCAAATATTTGACTTCGTGCATATCCATTCCGTTTTTTACAGTTATGAGTAAAAAATTATCTTTAATCATATTAACAATTTTAAGGACCGATTTTCATCAACGGATGTATCTTTTGTGTACGATTCCAACAATGTAAAAAAACTCATTTTCGATTTTTTGTGGATCCTGCGCTTTCTTAAATATCACGATTAAAGTTGCAAGGATGAAAACTTGTTTTTCAACTATTTCATCTAGTATTTTCCAAAACTGCTTCAAACACGTTAATATCAAAGCCCAATGAAACTTTAATAAAGGTTTCTAATATTCTTATTACAGATGGAACACGAAACTCTTCTTGATAGCAGGCTTCGCTATAATTTTAAGTATAGTTTCAAGTGGGCTAACCGATTCTCTGCCTACGAAAATGTGGATACCCTACAATACAGATTCAAAATTTATATTATGGTTAATATACCTGTCTCAAATAGTAATTGCATCCGCGATGAGTGTTTCAGTGATCGCAATAGACTGTTGTAGTACAGGCCTGATGCAACAAATTTCTACCCAATTAGAAATTATTAGGCTTCGCTTGTGCCACATTACTGTCTCATTCAAAGGAAATTATGAACAGACTAATCATTTTCGGATTCAATTCAAAATTAGGGACTGCATCATTCATCATTCATATATTTACTTGTAAGCTGAGTACTAATTCTAAAATTATTCTTAAATGATTCTCAAGCATGAAAGAAACTTTTATTTTCAGGGCTGGACAACGATTACATAGTATACTTATTTCAACGGCTGTTCTGCAATTGGTCTTAACCGTCTCATCTCTATGCATACTTATCTTTCAGTTTTTGATAAACGGTATTAATAAAAGAACCTTTTGGTTCTACCTAACGTGTTCTAATGGCTATTTACTTGAAATATTTCTTCTTTGTTGGTATGGACAAGAAATGACAGACAAGGTGAGTAATATTTTATATTTCTGCTTGTCAGCTTACATTTTATAAAAAAAAAAAAAAATACAAAGTGATGTTTTTATAGAGTCTAGCTATTGGAGACGCCACATTGACAGTCGATTGGACTTATTTGACTCCAGCTTCTAAACAAAATTTGGTTATAATGTGTATACAATCCCAGAAACCAATACAATTATGCATTGCGTCACTTGTTCCTGTATCTATTGAAACATTTCTGAAAGTTAGTTTCACTCTCAGTATATATTTTGAAAATTATTATTTTTTTAAACCTATAAGCGAAATATTTTAATATTGTTTTACAGATTTTAAAAGTATCTTACTCTGCTTTTAACTTAATACAATCTATTCATTGAAAAATGTATAGTAGCAACACTGTTTACCATTCGGGCCGAGGGGCCACTCACTCCCGAATCAAGGGGTTTAGGCGTTTGAAATCGGTATGAAATCAAATGCAACAAGCATAAAACTTTGTGAAATCAGCGGAATCTGAGTGGATCTTTTGATATGAGTCAAAATCGAGTAAAATCAGTAAAAAATTTCCTAAACTATTCCGAAATCGTGAGCAAGTCAGCAGGAGTCAACGAGAGATTGTGAGTAATTACGAGCAGTCAAGCGAGCAATCAAGAAAGCAGTCAGTGTAGGCAGTGCATTCAGCGTGCTTCGTCGATATGGGATAGGGGTAAGCACACTATAGCACGGCCCTCTACAGTTTATGTGCGCAGCGAGTGTGCGCGTTGCAACGCGTTGTGTGCTTACCGGTGTGTTGTGGGTGGCCGTTTTATTCCAGGAAAAAAATTCTCGGTCATTTTCCGCTGTTTTTCCGGTTCACAACAATTTTTGACAGTCATTGAAATTGAAAGATTCGAACTCTTGAAGCTAAAAATGTTTTTATTTGAAGTTATAAAAACTGAACTTCAAATTAAAACACTCAAAGAGGAACCCTTTTGAATTTAAAATTTTTAAAATTAACGCTTAACAATTTTTTTATTTAAACGCTCAATAATTGACGCGTATAAAATGGAAGCTTCTAACACATTTTAAGTGACCAATTTTAAATTAAATGCCGTTATACTGCAAAATTAACAATTTTAAACTTTTATAGGTTTTACACGCTATCATATTCAGTTCTCTAAATTGAGAATAAATAAACAAATTTGTAAATTTTACAAAATGATATCATTTACAGAAATTTTGTGTCAGAAATAATAAACTTATGTTTGTTTTGAAATCCTTTTAATTATTCTTCTAAAATTATTTTTTCAAAATAAAAAAAAAATTTTAATTTTCCCAGGTATCTTGAGAAAATTGCTGTTTTCCAAACCCTTAAAACGCTTCAAATACTTTAAAACTCTACATTTTGTTTTAATTTTTTGAAATAAGTTCATATTTCAAATTGTTTTTGATATTTGTACAAAACTTCTGATCATTTATGAAAATTATTGAAGATTTTCATAAAATTATCTAAAAATCCTTCAACGCTAGACAAATTGCCTTCAAATCTTGCAGATTCGTGTTTGACAAATATGGAAATCCTTTTAAATCTTTTAAAATATTATCTTGAAATTAATTATTCAGAATGAAAAATCGTTTTAAATTTTTTATTTACTTATCATTATTTTCAAAATAAAACATCATTTGAAATTTTCCCATGAATTTCAAATAATTGTTTCTATTATCTTGAAACCTTTCAAAATCCTTGAATAGCATCAAACATTTACTCGAATTTAAAAAAATTAATAATTGTTTCATTGTTATTTATACATAAAAATTCAACAATTTTACTTACAAATTAACAAATTTATAAATAGAAAAATTACAATTGTGACCTTCAAAGTGTAAATTTACTTGTCTAAATTTTTACCGATTTAAGGCTCTCTATCTCAAAGAATTCAGTTTCAAATTATTTAGTTTTGAATATAAACAGTGAAATATTTCTATATATTAAAAAATGGTTGTTCATCTTAATTAAAATTTTCTAAATCCGAGTCTAAATTGCATTGGTTTTAAATTTGAATGTTTTCGATAGATTTTTCTTCTAAAAATTTATCAAATTCCCGGTCAAAAAATAAATTCATTGTCAATTCCCGGTCACTTCCCGGGTTTCTCGGTTTCCCTCTCCAACGGCCACCCTGAATAGGAATTTTTAAAAATTGTAAAATAAGAAAAGAGAATAGAAAATATTAAACGATTTCAAAACAATTTTTTTCTCGTTTTTTTATGCGAGTTCGAATGCCAACTCACAAATGTTGGTCCCTCAGCTCAAACTTTCGAAGAATAGTACACTTAATGTTTAACATCACAACGTAAAATTTTAGAAACGCAAAGTGAATTTATCTTGCGATTTATTTATATTTGTTCTAAATACTTGTGTTATTTATAATACTCTGATGACTCATGATCTAATCAGAAAATGTTGAAATATTAATTTTACGGCATATTCTCATTTAGTTTTCATAACAATACAAAAGAATAACATTATTTAAAATAGCTTTTAGCAAAGATAAAGTAGCAGCAAAGGCTGTAAAATATATAAAGCGTTACTTTTAATGAATTTTATGTTATAAACAATATCTTATTGAAATAGAATAAAAATATTCTCACCATAAATAAATAAGGTTTACAACATTTTTCGCAGACCTTCCTCCAGATTAGCACTTTATCATGACCTTCTTTTAAAAGAAAAAGGCATGTTAAAAGTATCGAAAAGCAGTTTAAACTTGTTAAAAATATGTTTAATTTCATCATCTTTTGGGCACTACGAATTCGGAAACAAATCAAATATCGAATCCAGACAAGCTTGAACTTTTTTGATTATATTTCGCTTATTCATTTCTAACGTTTCCAATTGTCATTATGATTATGCTGTAATTTTAAACGTTCAACTCAACATTGAGTTAAGTTATTAAGTTATTGAAGTTAAGTTATTCAACTTTTAAAGTTTTCACTTTGCAAGAACATTGTGAACTATTGAACAATTCAAATAAAAAATGTTCAATTTTAAAACAAAATCGGTACAAAATTGAAATAAAATAAAATTTAAATAAATTTGGAAGTTCGTTTACTTAGAATTCATGTATAATTTTCATTTATTCAGAAAGAATGCTTTTGAATGCATTATAACGTATAAAGTTGATAACAAGTTGATATATGTACTAGCACGAGTGCGACCCGTGCGAGCAATCATCGACCGTCAGCGTAAAATCAGATGGAGTCAGACGGAGTCGAGAGCAGTCATTGTGAGTCCATAAGTCTAGATGGGAGTCGAGAGAAGTCAATGGACAGTCAGAGTGTGTTAATTGAAATGACTGTCATGTCACTATTGAAATCATAGTTAGCTCACAAGAAATAAGCAATCGTATGAAATCGTCTGAAATCTTATGAAATCCGAATCGAAATCATATGAAATCAAATGCAATCGTTGGCAAAGATTCGTCTGATTTCAGAGTAAATTTCTATTGAACCACCTAAGTGATTTTTATAAAACTATATTTGATGGTTAACTAAAGGGCAGCCTTCTATATGGTGAAGCCACTATCGGTAAAGGGTTTGAACAAAAGGTTGAAATTGATCATCTCATAAAGCCGACTTGATAATCTCGGTCGTTCGACTCGTCCATCACAAAAAGCCAAACTGGTCATCACAGAAGGTTGAACTGATCATCACAGACGGTTGAACTGGTCATCAAAGAGGATCGATTTGATCATCTTAGATAGCCGACTTGATCTCCTTAGATAGTCGACTTGGCTATCTTAGAGGGTCGATTTGATTGTCCCATATCTTTTATATATGATGTCCTTTTTCTACGTACGTTATACACATATATGTGATATTTCATTCTCTCTCTTATAAGAGACTAATAATCATAAAATTAAGTGGAACCTACAAAACATGAAAATTTATATGAAATACTTAAAATCTAAAAGAATTTATTATTGTTTGTGGAGTGGGAGGTGGATGAGACATTATTTTATATACACAAACAATGCAAAATCGCACATTGGCAATATATTGTTTAGAGCACAAGAAACTAAGGACACGGCGTTACTGTACTGAATTGTAAGATTTCAAACACTGGAGTAAATTCAGATACCGATACATCTCGTTACTTTCTGCATCATCAATGTATGATGAAATTTTTAGCACGTTTGCAGTTAGAAACGACACGGTTTCAACAAGCTGATAGCTGAGCGTCGAGGGATGCCTTTGTCCTTAATCCCTTGGAAGCTTCAAATTAGACCTTGAAAATTCAAAAGAAAAAACTTAATCCACTTGCCACTATGTTCTCTCTTATGCACGTCACTCTTCACACATTTTTAAATTATCGAAAAGCAGTTTAAACTTGTTAAAAATATGTTTAATTTCAATAAACAGCAAATATGACGCTAAACGGCACAAAGACATTCTCTCACTCCGAAAATTGTCTCGGACTTTTAATTTTCACGCGCATAATTGAAGCGCAAATATCGGCCCTCCGCGACGGGTCATCTGCTCCTCTGCGGATGATCGAATTGAGTAAAAACAAGATGATCGTATTGACCATCCCGGAAGGATACCTTGATTATCCTGATAATGAGTCTGATATTCTTATAACATTCAGACTGGACATAAAATGAGAGTCTCTCTGACTATGTAAAAAAATTATGAAAGGCCCTTTCGAGCATCTAGACTAGATTCTGAAAGAAGGGACTGACTCTAAATTTTGACTCTCTAACTTTGACCATCTATTTTTCTCCGTGAGTTCGGTCTTTGTACTTACCCCACATTATTACACAGACCTCGGTCAAAAAACGATTAAAAACAAGTTTGTATATCTTTTGTTGCATTAACAATTTTCCTTTCTTAATTCTTTTTCGTACCTTGTGTCTTTTTCCGAAAATTTAATTTTTTAAGTTTCAATTTTATTTTTTACGAGTAAAACAAAAACTACGCGTCCTATCAAAAAATTATTTTAAAAAAATTTTAGATCTTTTTTGAGTGAATTTGTTTATTAATTATTGTTTTCGTACCTTGTGTCGTTTATTCAAAAATTATTATTATTTTTTAATGTTATTTGTTTAAGAATAAAATAAAAAACACGCATCATATCAAAAAGTGATTAATTACAAATTTGTAGATCTTTTTTGGGTGAACAATTTTTTTCTATTAATTTCTTCAAAGACGAATATCTGTGCAGAAACTGAAATACAGATACAGGATACAGATAGAAAAATAAAAAGTGACATCCATCTGTCACAAAGATAACCCTTTCATTTTCTATTGATTAAAAAAAGATTCTGCGCTCGATAAATTTCTGTGAAATTAGGAAAGGCCTTCTTCCATAACCAAATTCTGAAAAATCGGAAATTAAAAAACTTAATTAAAAACCACAAAAAAAATAAAAAGAGCCAGAAGTGGTTATTAAATAATATTTAATAACATAAAATAATATTTCATATTAATAAATAGTATTACGATTATGATTAATAATTAGAAATATAATGTTACTTATTTCTACCTCAGACTAATACCGTATTTCAATTAGAGATAAGGAAAAAAATGCCAAAGAAAAGTTAAAAATACAAAAAATTAATATAATAATTTCATACTGTCAACAACAAGAAAGAACACAGAAATCGGGACATAAGTCCGTTCTTTCTAGATGCGTTTACATTATAAAATTATCCTATCTCTATCGTTCTATTGAGATTACTAATATCCTTTCGCAAAATTATTACTTACATTCTCATTTATGACAGTGTAATGAAATCGTCCAAATTTTCGAAATTACCTTAATGACATTTTTCGATTGGATGCAGATTTGAAAAGTTATATATATTTGATAATTCTTACAGGAACCTACAAACAAATAAATTAAAACCAAAATTACAGGAAAGTAGAACTTCTTTCTATTATTGTGACGAATTTTATACTTTATTTTATTTGATTGTATATTGTTATATTTTATAGTAGTTTAAATTTCCTACAAGTATTTACAAAAAAGTACAGCACATTCTCATCAAAAGTTTGCTCATTGAATTTCTTTTTCATCTCGCGTGTGGGTTTCAAAATTATTAAAAAATGTATCCTATATATGTTCCAAAAACGACTTAGGTACTTTTTTTCTCCCCTTTTCAGATAGTTGGAAAAAATCTTCCTGATTTTATGATTTATTAGAAAGATACGGAAATATACGTTGAAGTAAAGGAGTTTCTTTCTTCATTTCAAATCAAATACAAATTTAGTCATTTTTATCTGAAGAACATAGAACATAACATACGGCCATTGCGAAGCGCGACCATATGTTATGCCGTAAGCTCGTCCTTCGTCCAGTGAACCATCCCAAATGAGTAGAGTAGAACCGGGACGGCAAGCATGTTAGTCGCAGATACCTTGTTCAACGCCGACAGATTGGAAGACCAAATCTATCGAAGAAGATGCTTGTATCTGCTTCGGAGAGACTCTTTAACTTATGTTACGTCCTGAATACGGCTTCGAGGCACGCCCAGGTATGTATAGTTCTCTCCAGTGTTAAGATGTCTAATAATACTTATCTCCATAAGCTCCGGGTCCTTCGGAACGCAAAAAATCTTTCCTTTCTTCAGATAAATTTTGGCACATTTATCAAATTCAAAGTCCATTCTAATCTCTCCTGTTTACTCCTTGCCGATATTTATAGCAGTTTAAAGTTTGCTTTTACCAGAGGCATAGATCTTCAGGCAATCCATATAAAATACATAAGTGGCCTTATGCTCGCAATGGTTAGTGTCGCAACAGAGGTATTCAGAAGAATATCGTAGTGCGAGAGATAGAGGCAGAAGTGTGATGCAAAAAAGTAAAGGGCTCATAGTATCGCCCTGAAAGACGCCGCTCCTAGAAGGTGACGTTGTTAGTTTTCACACGATACAGATGATAAGTCTATGAGAGGTTGAATCAAAAGCTTTCCGGTAGTCAATCCAGGCCATTGACAGGACGCGTTGATGCGCTGCAGCGTCTTTACAGACACCCCTGTCAATTAGCAGTTTCTCTCGACAGCCTGCTACCCCTTTTTTCGAGCCACTTTGTTCGTACATCTCTCGCCACAGAGGCTGAATTCTTCTGACAATCCTGTTGTTCAGGACAGCTGTAAAGATCTTATACAGTTTTTCCAAACAAGTTATTGTCCTGTAATTCTCTGGGTTAGACAAATTGCCTTTTTTCTGTATATGAGTATAGTGCATCCTAACACCAGCCATTGCAGAATGTGCGTTCCCGACTTTAAATATGAGGTGAATATGCGGGCCAAATCTTGGTGCGTAGAAGTAAAGTTCTTCCACCAGAAGTTCTTGATACCATTTGTTCCCGCAGCGGAAAAGTTCTTTGTGTCTAAGGGTTTTTTTACCTCTTCGGCAGTGATTGATGGACATTCCTCCTCAGATGTTATGAGGTTGTCGAAAATCTTCTTGAAGCGGATGATATTATGAATATCTTCTTTCATGTCCAGTGTTTTGGGATCTTATATACCTCTCTCCGAAAAGTCTCTACCACGTTGGACTTGGGTGCATTTTTGACAGAAACAGGGTGATCACAGAAAAAACTAGGGTTTCTATCAGAACCAATTTTTGGTTCCAAAGGAGCTGCAAACAAAAAGGAACCTCTCTTGCTGAAAAGGAACCCAAAACGAAAGATGGTTTTGTGGTTGATTCCAAAAACCAATCCATTCAGATAATTAAATTTTCCATTTAGGAAAAGAAAACAATCCAAACCTGTTCATAAGTATTTCTAAATAAATTTATAAAAATCAGTTTCTTTTGATTTTTTAAGTTTTACGAAATTTAAGTAAAATTTTAAGTTTTCATAGTGTCGTTTTTAATAATAAATATAATTAATTTAGTTTAACCATTTCATTTAATTATTACATTGTGATTTAAACAATTGTTAGTTTTTTAAATAGTGGTGTCCTAAATGTGCAAAGGAGAATAGCCTAAAACGTAGATTGTCGATTTTTCAAAAGAAGACAAATACAGCGAGTTCACCTTTTTTAATAAATAGAAAAGGATTATATATATTTTTTAAATTTGTCAAATTAATTGTTTTTGTGGGGACTTGGGAAAAATGAACATGAAAGTAATTTTTTACGGAATTCCCAGATATCATTCAGTCATTTCTAAGCATAAAATTACACATGGTCATGATTTTAATTGGAATGATATTAAAATTCTTAATCATGAGAAATATCAGAAAATGATAGAATTCATGGAGATGTTATTTGTAAAGAGAGAAGAAAACTAAAGCTATTAATTTAAAAAGGGACTTTTTAAGGTATAAAAAATTCTGGGATAGATTAATTAATTTAATTATAGTAATTTTCTTTGACTAGATAACAGAAAGATTTCTTCTTTATAAAACAATCATTTTCTCAATAAACATATTCGATGACATTTAACTTAATCAAATAGTGTATTAATACTGTTTTATATATTTTCTTTACAGGTGTATTCAATGTTCATACCTTTAGTTATTCCTTATAAATAATCCCTGATGAGATAGTCTATAATGACTTCGAAACATGTTGGACCCCTCGTAGTATAAAAAGGACGGAAAAAGAAAAAAGTGAGAGGTTGGTTTTGGTTGACTTTTTTCCCTTTTTCCCCCTTTTTTCATTATGTTATTCTTGTCTCTAATGAGCCGAAAAGTGAGGTTTTTGGAAGTTTATTTTTTGATTGTGAATCAATTTTTGCTTATTTTGCAATAAATTCTTCAATTTTTGCTTAGTTTGCGAAAGTTATTCATAAAAAAATGGATTTCTTTTCAATCTTAATTTAGATAAATGGTTTCTAAATGAACTCAAAGTATGGATTGAAATGGTTCCAATTGAGCCCTTTTTCACTTCAGCCTTAACTCACTACGAAGATTTTACAAATTTATGGTGTACATTTAACTTTGTAATTCGAATTAAATAATATTGCACTGGGAAAAATTTAATGAAGAAACTCAAATTATAGATATTATTGATTCTTGAAAGGAAGGTAGTGCACATAAAATACGACAATATTATGTTAATATTACATTTTTATAGCAAGGTAAGTACTTCTGTCATTCAATTTAATTTGTTTTTAAATAGAATAAAAAAATGTTTGTTAATATTTATCTGTATGATTGTTCATAGTCTTTATTGATTTCAAATAGGCCCGCGTTTTTCGGCACAAGCGCAGTTGAAAATATTAATAACCATCTATCGGATATCAACGAACTAAAAAGAAACCCTCAAAAAGAGTTCTATTGGTGTCTCAGTTCTAAATTATACCAACTTTTACTTGAGCCGCAACTTTACTGAACCCTCAGATTTTTCTGTGATCACTGAAGAGGCGAGATGTGTCAGCGAGAAACTGTTTATTATCCCTGATCCATCTCTCCCTCTTCTGTATTCTCTTCCGTGCGTCAGATAACACCCGTATTTTGTCAACAATGTGCCATCTAAAAAATGACACCGGCTCACAGGAAGACCGCCGTAAATCACATTCATGGCCACGTCTTAAAACCGTGAGATGGGTGGTCACAGGAAACGATGAAATCACAACGACAGGCCGGCGAAACCCTCGTGTGTTTTGAGTACACGAAGCGACCCAAGGATGACAGCTTTCTGCATCCATTTCGCAAGTGCCTTGGCATATTTTTGGCACGCGGGTATGGCTTTAAGGTTACGAACCAGTGATAGTGTCGCATCTCCGAGAGCACCTATCACAAGGACAATTACTTGTACCGAATATTTTGGGTACAGTCTTTGCATTATGTCTGTAGATGTACGTCGTTCCTGCGTGTGTGGGACACCCCGATAGTATGTGTTCCAAGTACTCAGCGTGTGCATGACACGCTCTGCACCTATCGCTCGGAACTTCTTTACATAAAATGCCGTCACGGTATGCTAAGGTAGAAATGACACCGTCCTCGCATGCGAACATGAAACCCTCCGTACCTGAATTAAGCTCTGATGATCTGAAGAAAGCAAAAGTTTGCTCCTTCGACAAGGACTGTTTTTCTACATTTCTGTGAAAATTTCCGTGCATTTTCTTGTCGAGTAGCTCTTGATGGAATTTTTGAACTTCCGCTTTCTTCACTTCGGCTTTCAGAAGTGAAGCATCTAGATGGAGTAATGCACTTTCCCCACTTCTGATGTTAAAATTCAGGCCAAGGGTCTCGGCCGCTTGCTCCGCGGCTTTGTAAAGGAACGCTCCTTGACAAATCATCTCGTGGTTTCTGACCATTTTTGGGAAAGGATATCTGCCATTGGCTACGATATAAGCTGTACTTAGAAAAATTCGGTTATGAAGACACTGGAGATTCAGAAGTCCGCGTCTTCCTTGACGGCGTGAAATGTATAATCGCGGAACTAAAGAATGGATATGCAAGCTTTTATGCATATGCATGATCTTACGTTCGTTCTTCGTCCATTGAACCACCCTAAACGAGTAGAGTAGAACTGGGATGGAAAGCATATTAGCCGCAAATATCTTGTATCTGCTTTGGAGAGACTCCTTTACTGATGGTACGTCCTGAATGCGGCTTTGAGACACGCCCAGGTATGTGTAGGTCTCTCCAGTGTTAAGATGTCTGATAACACCTATATCCACAAGCTCAGGGTCCTCGGGAACGCCAACAATCTTTCCGTTCTTCAAATGAATTTTGGCACATTTATCCAATACAAAGTCCATCCCAATCTCTCCTGTGTACTTCGCGACGATATTTATGGCAGTTTGAAGTTTGCCTTTACCAGAGGCATAGAGCTTCAGGTCATCCATATATAAAATACATGAGTGACCTTATGCTCGCGCTGGTTAGTGTCGCCACAGAGGTATCCAAAAGAATTTCGTAGTGCGAGAGATATAGGCAGAAATGTGATGCAAAAAACCCAAGGGCTCATGGTGTCGCCCTGAAAGACGCCCCTCTGGAAGGTGACGTTGTTTTTTGTTGTCACACGATAATTTCCAGATGAGATAGTAAATATTATTTTCCAAAGAGGCATTATTCTCTCTATGCATCTCACTATGTGTGGATGCACCTTCAAGCTTTCCAACAGACAGATGACAAGTCTATGAGAGGTTGAATCGAAAGCTTTCCGGTAGTCAATCCAGGCTATTGACAGGACGCGTTGATGTGCTGCAGCGTCTTTGCAGACACACCTGTCAATTATCAGGTTCTCTCTACAGCCTGCTACACCTTTTTTCGAGCCACGTTGTTCGTACATCTCACGCCACACAGGCTCCATTCGCCGAAAAATCCTGTTGTTTAGGACAGCTGTAAAGATTTTATACAGTGTGTTTAAAAAAGTTATTGGCCTGTAATTCTCTGGTTTGGACAAGTTGCCTTTTTTCGGTAGAAGTATAGTGCGTCTTAACACCAGCCACTGGGGAATGGGCGTCTCTGACTTTAAATATGAGGTGAATCTGCGTACCAAATGTTGGTGTGTAGAAGTAAACTTCTTCCACCAGAAGTTCTTGATACAATCTGGTCCAGCACCGGAAAAGTTCTTTGTTTCTCTAAGTGCTTTTTTCACCTCTTCGGCAGTGATTGATAGACATTCCTCCTCAAATTTTATAAGGTTGACGCAAAATTCCTAGAAGCCGATGATATTGTCAGTATTTTCTTTCAACTTTAGTGTTTTCGGGATCTTGTATACCTCTCTGCAAAAAGTCTCTACCTCGTTGGGCTTGGGTGGATTTTTGACAGAAACATGGTGATCATTGAACAGGCGAAATGGGTCAGCGAGAAACTCTTGATTCTCCTTGATCCATCTCTCCCTCTTCTGTATTCTCCTCCTTGCATCAGATAACAGCCGTATTTTGTCAACAATATGCTGCTTGATTGTCAGCAGCTTCGACTTGTTTAGTGTGTGATTCAAGATCCTCAGTACATGTGCAAAAAAAAATTGAAAAAGATAACCGGGGATATACTGATACAAAGTCTGGGACAGAAAAGGATAAGTGTGATTTATATTACAGAAAGGATAGAAAAGGATTTACGTGGATGAGAAAATTGAAAAAGATAAACAGGATCGAGAGATAAACTCGAATAGGAAGACTGCAATTCAAAAGCATAAGGGTGGTTTATATTGCACAAGAGATAGAACAGGATTCACGTAAATAAGAAGATAGGTATTGAAAAAGATAAGCAAGATATCAGATTGCCATCACCAAGTTGATTGATGTTGAAAAGCGAGAAATAGACTGATGCAAATACTAGGAATCAAAACGGTAAGGCTAATATATATTGCAGAAGGGATATACAAAGATTTGAGTCGATAGGAAGTTTGAAAAAGATTAGCAGGATTTTAGGTTGTCAAACGGATAGAGAAGGATAGACGTGAAAAACCAAAAGATAGACGTGGATAGGAAGACTGGGATTCAAAAAGATAGGGGTAATTTAATGTTAAAGAAAAGATGGAAAAAGATTTACCTGGAAAGCACAAGTGATTAAAAGAGATAAGCATGATTTTAGATTTCTTAACAGATAAACTTAAATAAAATTAATAGATAAATTATTTCTTTTCATTTTAATCTTCAAGATTAAAACTGGTTCAAATGGATATAAACTCTATTCTACTTCCAACAGGAATACACACTAGAAATACTTACTACTCTAACTTTTTTTAAACTTTCAAAATACTTTTCAATAATTACTAAATAAATTTTACAGTAAACTACTGTGGATCTCCTGTACTTAAAACTTCTTACACCTCTAATTGAAAATTAATTTCCATTTCATGCTCAAACAGATAAATCACTTCTCGCAAATACAGCTTCATGAATAATTCATGCCGTACTTAATTTTGTTGCAATCATAAAACGCTCGTCGAGAAAGTAATAGTCTACTTTAAACAGCAGCCATTGAATACAATCATCACATTATGTATACGATATGTATATGCTGAAAATGTAGAAAATCGTCGATAGTAAGCATATACTATAATCAACATTATTATCAAGCTTCCAAAAAGTCATCGCAACATCTACTGCATTTTCTCATATGTCCATAATAACTCTTCCTGTTGGTATTTTAATGATACCGCAAGGACGCCGATTCGCAACAAAGTGATGGTTTCTGTCTTGTCGCTAAAAGTGTTTTCTCTAAGGCCGGTTATATGAACTTTTTTTCACTGTATGTGGTAAACAGCGAGAAGAACACTTTCTTCTTCGTTGATTGACAAGGGAGAGAACGTTTTGTGGTTTTGGCTGTGGATATCCTATATCTATTGACTACTTTGGGTATCGTGCTCTAATAATTTATGGAGGTGTCTGAAATTCACGACCTGGGGCGTTTCAACGATTAATCAAGTATGCCATTCGTGGTCACTCTAGATCGAAATTATAATTCATCAGAATCTTAAAGTGAGTTTAATCATAGTTTATGTATGATTTGACTTCTGATGATTCTGCTAAATACCAAGCTCTTTTTTGAGTAACATTACATGATGGATGGTGGAGATAATTATACATTTAGATTAACAGTAGTTCATTAAAATCAAACTAACGTAAGTATTATCATCTTTAAATTGAAGGTGTTGAAGACTGCTGCCAAATTCGCTATTGCTACTATATACATTCAAAAAAGTTGACTGCCTTACAGAACTTTTTGTTTAAATTATGAAAACCGATTCCATAAGAAGGCATCATGGAACAAAATAAATCTCCTTGAAAGAACAAATGTGGGAAATTAACATTCTGATAACGCGCGAAATTGATCTTTTATAAAACCGCTTCTTTGATTGATATACCTAAAAATCCACAATTTAAAATATTTAAGCCTTCGATATTAAATATTTTGAAATTGTAATCGCAAATTGCTAATGAATCAAAGAATTACCAATGTATGAGAAGTTTTAACGTTCCCATGAATGAAATATTTGTTTTTTGAATAAACAATTCAAACTTCTTAAAAAGACTTAAAACTAGTAGACTTTTTAAGAATGAAAAATGTTATACTTTTAAATATAACGGCTCATTGTCTAATTTCACATTGGACTATTTTCAATATAATGTTTTTGAGCTTGAAACTTTTAAATATAAAAATTGCAATTTAGAAATGTTCGATTTAAAAAGGTTTTAAATTGTAAGTGTTTATAAAAAACGTACAAATTTTCAAGCAATAAAATTAAAAAGTTTTAAATCGAAAGCATTTAAACATGAGCCGAAAATCGTAAAAAAATACACGTTATTTCCCAACATTTTTCTAATATCCTGTCCGGCATTTTTTACTGGGCGAGACCTAGAATCAAGAAACAGATATTGTGTATGTAGAAATTATTCGATGTCAAGAAGTAGAAGAAATGATATATTAAATATTAGACCATTCGTTGACGAATGGTATAAATAATATGCTTTCAGTAACATAACAATATTTGAGAGTTTTACGAAGATTTTTTTAATCCAAGTGCTAAATCTCAAATACTATTTTGAAATTATCAATAAATATTTTATTTTTGCCCATTCCGTCTTTTCTCAATCATTCTTTTCTCATTCTAGCTTATTAGATGTTTTCATCTCGCCTACACTCATTAACTCGTCTTGCCTCTACTAAAAGCCTTAACTAATCGGCTTAGCCTATCGCCTCGTCTCAACGCATCGCCTCAATTCATCATTTTTGCGCTGTGCCTCGTGATCATTGCTTGCTTTATTAGTTTATTTCCTTCATTTGTTATCTCCGTTTCTGTCCTTTGATCATCGTTTTTTTTACACAAATAATCCATTAAACAACATTTTCTTTTACAATGACTTCTCCAGTCGCCTATCCTTCTTCTTCCATTCCAATACCCTAAGGAAATCTACTACCTCTCCCTTTCCTTCTTCATGCAGGATTTTTCCCGTTGCACTGAAAAAAATTTCTAGGTGTATTACCTAGAATTCTTGCTATCCCAGCTAGAAGGTATCGCTGGATTTCATCTTCCTAAATAGTTAGCTCTATTGAACAGATTTTCTTGCAGCAAAGTATAGGTACAGTACCTAGAAAATTTAGCTGTCACGAGCAAACCAATTATAGGAGATACGATGTTTGAGCATGACTGCTAGAATGTTTAGAAAATGGTGATAGATTTATCTCCCAAATTCTCTTAAAATATTCTGCTACTCCCTTGAACTTCATACATATATATTTTTCATTATATCTCGCCTCCTCTATTTTACTTTCAATTCCTTGCTTTAAGATTTCTCCGTCTGTTTTCATCATACTTATATATATTATACGTTATATACCCTTTACGTGTACTCTTCTCACTCATTCCCTTGAAAATCCATTCCTATTCTACAAAATTTCTCATTCTTCCGTACACTTTCCTGATTCTTCCCCTTATTACCAGTTCTCTCTTCCCTACCCAGGCTTCAAATATCTTTCTACCCCCACGTTCTAATATTTTTCCCACCAGCAACTCTCTTTTCTCTTTCCCTCTCATGTTTTCTAGAGTTTCTAATCCTTTTTAAGAAAAATCCTAAGTATATAAATTCCTTTACTTCTTCAACCTTTACCCCTCTTCACTGTCATTCCCTGCAATTTTTTCTTCTACCGGATGGTACATTGTACCATCCGCATATGCAGGTGACCAAATTGTACTTCCGTCTACGACCAATCACCCTTGTATACCACTATTCAATTAATTTTTCATATTGGCAATAAATTCTATAAAGAACAGTGTTCTATCCCCATACTTACTTTATCCTTAGTTTCCTTATATATTTCTCTTGCTCTTTCTGTTAAACCTGTCCTTATTCCTCTTTTCGCCATCACGTGCAAGAGCTTCGAAACCAAAAAAACTTGGAATTATCGAGAATTCGTATTATCAAAAATAAGAATATAAACGCACATAAAACGTTTAAATACGTTTATAATACGTTCCATGGAACATATTAAGCATATTTAAGCCTATTTTTGGAAATTTACTGCAAAGAAACTACACATGATAACTGGAAACGGTTTTTTTGCTATTTATTGATACATTCTTCGACTATAAAATAATGACATTTAAAAAAAATTGTTTCTACACCCGCGACCTTGGAGCGACTTGACCGCGCCACTGATTATGATGACATTGGTTAGGGCAGTACACAAGAGTTTTTGAAAACTTCGAAATCTCTGACAATGGCCTACTTTTTCACACAAAAAAATGGCTTTCGACCTACTTTTTTGAGCTTGTGATGGTTGTATAAATTACAAAACAAAATATTTTTATAAAAGCTTGTGTCCTAAATTGTCGCAAGGTTGAGTGCGCCTAGGGCGCGCACCGGTTCGATCTCACGCTTCGCGCTCTATAGCCTTGCGCTATGCGCTCGGTCATTGGACATCCCCCACATTTTTGCATAGGACCTTTAAAATTAAAGGTCAAACCATCGACAATTTTGTTATTAAACATTTTATTGTACCTCGGGTCTTTTTCCAAAAACTGAATTTCTTTTTACTTGTAATGTCATTTTTCACGATTAAGACAAAAACTACGGGTCTTATCAAAAAATGATTGATAACAAATTTGTAGCTCCTTTTTGGTTGAACAACTTTTGTCCATTCATCTTGTTTCGTATCTTGCATAGTTTGACCGCAGAATGGATTTTTTTTGTTTGATCAAAATTTGAATTATTTATTTTTCAAGGAAAATCAAAAAGTTGTTATGATAATCTTGTAGGGCTTTCAAAAATCAATGTTTTTCTTCTCTTGACTTTTTTACATATCGTTGTGAATTTTGAAAATTCTATAGCTCTGCTAATTTTCTTTTTTTCGAAAAAGTCGTAACGATAAATTGTTTGACTTTCTGAGTACTATAAATAGCCATAAATAGCATTTTTAAATCTTAAAAAAAAAATTCACACCAATTTTGAAAATGTTCAACTTCTTGAATTTTTATCCAAGACAGCTGGATAACGAACCTGTCCTTTTCTTTTAGGCCTTAACAAAGTTTGCCAATGCTCAATCCAATCTGATCATTTTGTCGAAAGTTATCGTCCCTTCAGTCTCTTGACAGACACCTTCATAAAAATCGTTTTTTCTGACTCAGTGGCCTCAAAACGTGGAAATTTCATGAAAACCCACTGAGTCAAATTTTACATAAAACGTCCATTAGGATGAAAATGTACAAAAATGACCCGATATTTTGAATATTTCTAGTCGAAGTCTTACCAAAACTTTTTTAAAACGCGACTTTTGGGAAAAAGCGTTTCAACATAAATGATGGAATTTTTCTCGACCTATTTTATTGAAGTTATGAAAGCTATACAAATTTAAAAAAATATATTTCTTCAGAAAAGCTTGTGTCCCGACCTAGCCACATGTCTGCTGAACAATTAAAAAAAAATGACCCGATATTCCAAATTTTTCTAGTCGAAGACCTACCAAAACTTTTTTAAAACATGACTTTTGGGGAAACGCGTTTAAACATAAGTGATGAGATTATACATGATTAGAAAACATACGATATAATCGGCTTTGCCAGAGCACGTTTCTAATAACTTCTGGATTCAAAATATGCAAAAAAAATCGCTTTTTCGAACCCTCGAAACCAGAAGACCCCTTAATGCCCAAAAAAGCTTAATTGCGCGTAAAAATTTGTATCAGGTAAAAGAATCGAGAAAAGGGGAAAATATTGTTGTCGTCTATAATTATCAATTTAATTATAAAATCGGGAAAAGGGAAAAATATGGTTATCGCCTATAATTATAAATTAATTCTTGTTACGAAGAAGTATAAAAAGAACGTGAAGTGGTCCTTCGTAAAATAAAGTTGGTTCTAGACAGGACCGTTTGGTATGCAGCAAATAGGTGAATAATGAAGAAAGTCAGTAATTTTCTTCTGTTTGGTGCAACTTTTCCCCTCGCGGATGTTTTCAATCAAGTTTAATGCAGCGAAGAAAGTGTCTGGTACATCACTTTGTTCAGAAAGAAACCTAGCAGAAAATGCTAAATAAAATTAAGCATCACTGAATTTCGTTCATGGTTTTACATCCTGATCCTCGGCATCATTCTCGTCTTCATATTTCAAAGGTTCTTGTTCCTCTACATTATCCAATATATCACTGTCCGTACGTTCTGTAGGAATTATTAAATTAGTGTCCTCATCAAAAAAATCTTCAAAGTTTACATCTGTGATACCTAATCTCCTTTGTAGATCAGTCCACTCTTCAGAAATACGATATCCGCAGAATGTTCGCCCTCTTCTTGTGGCATCAGTTTAACCATTGTTTCCGGTCGGAATGCTGCCTTTAAATATACATGTTGCAGAATGTACATATTTTCTATAGTGCTTCTACCTTCCCAGAATCCTGCTTGGCTTCCTGGTTCTTTAATAAAAAGAAAAATATATAATAATTACTAAAAAGCTTCTTCATAATAAAATTTGAGAATAACTTATATCCTTTAAGAAGGATAATAAACAATTAACATAAAAAATATATAAATCTTTCGGTTATAATCTGATCTGTTTTTTTTTCACTCTCGTTACAATCTAGAGTAATCATTACATAATTTATTACAACATTTCTTCCAGAGCCTTGAGGGGCAAAGATTACGCATGTGAATTGAACGTCAATTAATTTATGGTTGGGAACCAAAAGGTGAAACGTTTGGGCATAAAGATTGAGGAAAGTCACTTTTTATACACTCTGGAGCACTTTCCAAAAGATAGTATTCAAAACTATAAAAGAATAATATTATTAAGAAGATGATTAAATATGAGGTAAAAACTTAAATTTTAGCTCTAAGTTTTCAGTAAAAGCCGTAAAATGTTTTTAGAGGAAATTAGGAAGAAATTTCGGTTCTGAAATCCGGGAAATCCCGAAAATCCCGAAAATCATTCTTGAATTACATAGTAAGTTACGCGATGATTTATGGTCATCAGAATCCGCTGTTCTACATCGCCAACTTCCAATTACTAATGGGCTCTTCGCGACGACTCGTTTCATTTTTGTGTCAATAGAGCCTTTGTGACCTTGAGAACCAAAATAATAAATAATTTATGTAACCGCGAAAAGGATTTAAAAATTGAAAAAGAAGAATATGAAACAGAGGACAAATTATATTTTTCTACCTTAAATATATTGCAACTGTCAGCATACTAATCACGTCAAAAGTGATAAAATCCTTAACTTATATTAATTGTATCATATAAAAGCATATTTTTGATTGATTTAAATGAATATTCATTAAGACTATAATTAATTAATTTCGCTTCAATAGTGTTGCAATGAATTCTAAAGTATATTCTATAGAATTTTGCATTGATGCAATAGCATTTTATTCTCAGTGTGTAGATCGTTGAAAATTTGTTTCATGTCCCTCAAACTTTCTCGCTATAACGGAACAATCAGCTTGTTAACGGTTGATTTCCGCAAAGTATCGAGCGCAAAGTCGCTCGATATGTATTTAAAATTTCAGAATTTCAGACAAGATGGTTAATTTAAACCTGTTTCGGCAAGAAAGGCTGCTGAAAAGTGTATGGACTTTATTGATATTTGATCCAGGTATCTTTTTCATTTTTGACGAAAGTCGGTGCAGTCTGCTTATTTCCTGCCCTTTCTCTTTCTATGGAGAATCTGGAACGGGAGTAACCTTGCTACGTAACCTTGCGCGTGAACTTCGTGTAGGTAGGTAGGTCTCTGTCTAGTAAACTGCTGACTGTGTCAGTTTGCCGTCTCGTTCTCGTTCACTTTCTCCGAGCGATGGCCCGATCTACAAAGCAAAAAGACTCATACGTACATGGGAAGAAAGACGGAAATTATGAGCTGTTACTTCGAACAAGATAAATATGTCGAAGAGTGTTAACTTCGTTATGTAAACGAATTTAACACTCGAAATTTCTGTTTTGAAATTTATTTTTTTTTTTTAGACAGCGTGTTATTCTTCAATCTCTAATGGTAATATTTAAGTTATATCAAAAATATGGAAGTACATTATTTGCATTATTCTAAACTTGTATCAGTTAAAATGTTTACTAATTATTTTATTGAGTGAATGAATTCTACCTATACAATAAGACATTTTTCCTCATAACAACTGATTCACTGGATCAAATTACTTTAAATTAATTTTTTTTACCGATTTAAATAGTATTTAGAGAGCAAATATGTGTCGATTTATATTAATTTTTTTCTCGCCGTATTTATTGTGCCAAATATCAAATATCTGAAAAAATAGTTTTTTATATGATTTCAAAAATTAAAATAATGTTACTAATGATATAATTTCAAATAAACAATATTATTTCTATTGAAAAAATTTTAAACCTGACAAAAAACGTTTATTTTATTAATGTTTTTTGAAAGTGAATTTTTTCTTACAATCGTTTCTTACCGATCACTTTGAAAAATAGTTAAACTTTGATAAATAGTGATTTATTTATTCGGGAAAAACATTATCTTCAACTGTACGGTTTCCAATTTTAAAAGAAAAATGTTCTCTGGCTGAAAATTTTAAAACAATGTTTTTTTAAAGAAATGATTTTTAAGCAAATACGTGTATTTTAAGATTATTTACGTATTTTCAAAATTGGAAACAATAGAGTTGTATGGCATTTTTTCCCCGAACACTATTTTTTTATTAAATTGGTGAGAAACGACTGTAAGAAAAAAATTCAATTACAAAAACTATTGTTAAAATAATTATTTTCCGCCAGTTTTCAACCCTTTTCATCAAAAAGAATGTTTTTTCTTTCACAGGACATGACTGATAATATCAATTCATTTCTTAAAATCATCGAAAACTTTTTTCCAGAGACCTGATTTTGGGTATGACGCACCTACCTTAATTGAGATTTAACTAACCAATAAAAATTCAACATTCAAGAACTTATTTTGATAAGTTGAGACGTTTATTAAAATTAAGAAAAAGAAAGCCCGGGGTGCAATTCACCCCACAGTGGCAAGTAAGGGTCAATTATGAAATTCTTACTCTATTCTATAAATTATAAAGCCTATAGAAACGAAAATGTAGGTAATATTTTTTTTCGAAAAATTAGAAGAACGTTACCTGCGATCTTCAGAATTGCCGCTTCCAATTTACACTATACCCTTTTCACAGCAATTTCAAGGAAATTAGCAACTTTACTGAAAGAAATGAATTTTAAGTAACTATATCTGTGGATACTTTCTACACTTTTATTTTAAACGTTATCTACAGAATAATTCTTTATAAACAATTCCATTTAACTGTGGAAGATTCTGAAAGAAATTGCGCACGGTATTACGCCTGTGCGTTTAACTCCAGTGCGTAAAGAGCATGTGTATCACGAATGTGTCCTGGACTCTCCTGGGAAGGTGCTTCTACCGCTTCCACTACTTCCACCACCGTCGATCTGCAGCTTCCACCACCTGCCGCATTTCGTTCATCCGGACGTTCGCCACTCGGGAGGATACGCGCCTATATAACAACGGCGTTCCACTGATTGGACGAAGTAAGCTACGTTTTCCTGCGCCTAGGGAACCTGAGTACGCGGGCCCGAGCGGGCGGCACTCGACAATATGAGATTTCGCCCGAGATGCGCGGTCAGTTTTCAAATTTTATTTAAAAACTAACAAATAATCTATCGTGCGTGAGAATCCAGCAATTCTCTATTATCATATCATTCAAACCTCAAGTGTTTTCGATTTTTTGCTGTTTACCGTCCACCGATTATCACGTGACATCAGATGAGAACTAAAAGAAAATGGTCAAAAAAATTAAACATCAGGAAATTGAGTATAGATTACAAAAATGAAGTAGAAAAGTGAAAATCTAAAATCAATAATAAGAATATTGAAGATCTACATCTAGTAATTTAAATACTGGACTATAGATACATTTTATGTCTAGATTAATATACCGTAATAATTTTCTTTTCATAATACTTTTTATTTGGAATTTGTTCTTTCAATGCCTGATTATTTAGACAACTCTCATATTACTAGATTTTGAGATCTTGATATCAATATTGTATAAATATGATGTTTGATGGTGTGCTACAAAAATCACGTGTTTCATGGAATAAGGAATGATGTCCTGTGAGAGAAAGAGGACGATGATCGCATGGACGATGAACATTGCAAAAGGTTCTCCGGTGCAGAATTTAAAGAGACCTCGAACTTGAAGTGACGCGTGACTCTGTTACAATTGCTGCCCTCTTAATGATATTTTGTTACTTATTTTACATTCGAAAATGTTCACAGGCTGCACTAGTGGTGCTACTGCAGGCCGTTCTTGCGGCGAGTAAGGCATTGGATCAAACACAGCTGCAGCCACAGTCACAGCAACAAATTCCGTAAGTGTCACCAATTTTCATCATTTTTCATGAATTTCTTTCATTCGTGTAATATTAAAGTACAATTTTGACCCTCAGCTAAATTATAAAAACTAATTAATCTTTTACTCTTTAAATTTTATTGGGATTAACATTTTTATATTCATATTCAGTCGTGTCTAATTTATGTCAAAAGTGTTTAGAGGTCAGTTCAGTAATTATTATCCCGCCATTATTATCGTTCGCGCATCTATTAGAAAAATTTATTCTAAAAATGTTATTACTGTTAAAAAAAATGTCACAATTTAACTTTAAAATAAGCCTAAGAAGAATAAAAAATAATAATTAATTCCGAGGTTATTTATAATTGGCTCGATCAGTCTAATTTACACCTTTTGTAAGACAACCAGTAACAAAGATTGAATTGTTTCAATCTGCATTTATTTGTCTCTTGGTTTGATTACCATTAAATACAAAAATGAAATAGCTTGACACAATCTTCTCTAAAAATATTATTAAACAATTATTAAAAAGTAAGGCATTACTATATTCGGATGCATGCCCAGCAAAGTTGATCATTCACTAAAGCATTTACAATCAAGTAATTTCTAACAAAATGTCCATTTTTAACGTAACTTGGCTAAACTTTTAAAGTGACTTCCTTAATAAAAAATTGTTTTCCAGATATGGTACAGTGGCACAAAAGAGGTGGGCAGGACCGAGTGGATTCGGAGGACATTCTGGTGCACCAAGTGGACACGGGGGTGGCGGATATGGAGGTGGTGGCGACCTAGGTGGCCACGGGGGTGGATTTGGCAGTGGCGACATCGGTGGTGGATATGGAGGGGGAGGAGACATCGGTGGACACGGAGGTGGACACGGAGGTGGAGGAGACATCGGAGGCCACGGAGGTGGTGGCTACGGTGGGGGTGGTGACCTAGGTGGCCACGGGGGTGGATTTGGCAGTGGCGACATCGGAGGTGGATATGGAGGGGGAGGAGAGATCGGAGGACATGGAGGTGGAGGAGACATCGGAGGACATGGAGGTGCTGGCTTTGGAGGTGGAGGAGATATTGGAGGACACGGAGGTGGTGGCTACGGGAGTGGAGGAGATATTGGAGGACATGGTGGCGGTTTCGGAGGTGGAGGAGATATCGGAGTTCATGGTTCAGATAGTGGATTTGGAGGCTCTGGTTACAGCGGTGGTGGTGGAAGTGGAAATGAACATCACGATGACCACCACGATGACCATCATCACGATTCCGGCTACTGGAAGAAAAAGCTGGTTTGGAAACCAGGCTGGAAAAAAATCTGGAAATCAGCTCAGAAACAAATCTGGAAGCCTGCGTGGAAGAAGATCTGGAAACCAGTCTGGGAACCAACAAAAAAAGAAGTCTGGAAGGAGATTCAGGTGCCAGCATGGAAGAAGATCTGGAAGCCAGTTTGGAAGGAGATCCAGGTACCAGCATGGAAGGAAATTCAGGTACCAGATTGGAAGAAAGTTTGGAAGCCAGTCTGGGTCCCGATAAAGGTACCAGCATGGAAGGAGATTCAGGTACCAGAATGGAAGAAGGTCTACAAGCCAGTTTGGA
>CAKNWW010327785.1:0-12739 GCA_932074435.1 Andricus kollari
ATGAAGATCTAGCTAAGATGACCGTATTGTCTGCACGTAACGTCGATGTTAAAAAAATCAATTGCAGAGTTGACAAAACAGTCGACAAAACAGAACGGATTTACACAAGTATAGATAGTACGGAAAATTGCGATAATGTAGATATTACTAATGTGATACTGCCGGAGTTTCTGAATACTTTGAACCCTCCTAATTTTTTACCGTATGAATTACCGTTAAAAAATAATTCGATTGTAATGCTCATACCAAACTTAAGTATCAATGAAGGTTTATGCAACGGAACGCGATTACGAATACTTGAACTTGCCAATAATCTTTGAAGATGTCGTATCTTAACAGGGATAAAGCAAGAAATATTGTGTTCATGCATCGCATTTCATTATATTGTGACGACGTTTACCCTTTCGCTTTTAGGCGGCGGAAATTTCCAATCAAATTAGCATTTGCGATGATAATTAATAGAAGCCAAGGACAAACTTTCGAAAAAATTGGAGTAGATCTTCGTAAAGATGTATTTAATCATAGACAATTGTACGTGGCATTTTCTCGAGTTAGATCTTGGAAATCTTTACGTATTTTCTTGGGAGAACAACGCCCGAATGAAATGATTAAAAATTCTGAATACACAGAATTATTTGACTAAAACAATTAGTTTACTTTTTAAACAATCGATAAAAAATGTTTTTAAAACATCTTGATTTCAAACAAAAATATTATTGCCCAGATGTAAAGAACGTGAACACGGACGTCTGGCAACCATTATTTTTTTGAAAAATTATTCACAAAAACCTGCGTAAAGTAATTTGCTCTTACGGCAAAGTTTCACATGCCCTCGAATTTTTTGAAGCAAAATAAATTTTCAAATACGAAACACGCGCGCTCAAGCGCGCGATTGTTCTCGTTGAATGGTAAATAACTGATGAGGGTATCATGTGAAATTCGTATTTCCAAGTTGATATAATCAATTTCGTAATGAACATCTTTAATAATATAATAATAATAATAATAATAATATTACGGCATCTAATCGAAAAAATTACGTTGGTTACATAATTTAGCTAAATTGTGTATACAACCAGAAAACGGTGTAGATGGATGTAAAGCTTTGTGGAGACAGTTCTACCCCATTGGAAGAATCCACTCCCATCCGATGTATACCAATCCATTAGATTCAGACTAAAAATTAGAATAAAAACATCCCGTGGCTTCATGTGGACTTGACTCACATTATAACATTCTATTATAATTATCACGTAAATACTTCATATTCTATAATGCATTTCCCACAGAAATATTATATTAATTCTTTGTTCGAAATTCTGGTGCCATCATCACGTCTTGCTCCAATTATGAACACTCAATATATGCAGTGCCTTTGAGAACGCTTGACATCTGAGCTAAAATTTCGTCTTCAATGTTTTCACATTTGGGATGTTTACGCTCATCGTTTTACTACTTTTAATAATGTAATATAAATAAGAAGTGTGTAAGTTTTTATGACTGCTGATCAACTAGTCAGGAACCAGTAGTCAGAAAAACGTCCACACTTCTTATTAACTACTACCCTGGTCGACAGAAATAACACCTACTAATAATGTAATATAAAGCTTATTGTTAATGTTAAATCATCATTGCCAAATGTCGTTGATATCAACTTACATACATACTTCTAAAATGGTAAGTTTTCAGTAATAGATATTACTCCGCTTTATCATAACCTCAATCAATCTTGTTATGCTTTTTTTCGCGTTTTTATTGAGATACCCTTTAGTCTCAACATTTGTTTATTGGACAATAATGACTGTAAATAAAGACTGTACAATCGGTCTGATAGTAAGTAGTTGTATATTTAGATTGTATTGGAGTTCATTACTCTCTACTTTTTACTTTTACACTTGTTTATATTTATTTGATTTATATTATAATTACTTTTTTTAGATTTTACAATGCGCCTTGAAAAGGGTCAATAAATCACCAGAACGTTACCTGTATTACTTTAAATGTGTTCATCTTTACTTCAATGAACTTTGTTTCCTTTCTTTTATTTAAAAACCCGTATGAAGTCACGCAATGGTTTTATTCTTGAATTTGAGAATAAAGTTGGTCCATATTTCAGAAAATGCACATGTTTTCCACACAAAATATTTAGACAGGATTTTCTTTCAAGCTGGTGAGTATGAGTTCATTTTTTTAAATTACGCTTTAGGACAATTCTGACGTTTAAAAATGTCCCCTACATCAGTGGTCGGCAAACTTTTTGCTCACTTTTCAGGTATGGTCAGGTTTGTCCCGGAATAATTTTTTCTACTACTTTTCGGTCTATTCGTGAACCTCAGTGTGAGTGAGCTTACTCCAGCAAGGGTCTTTTGTCCATAGGCAGGTCAATGCAAGGAAATTTAAAAACTTTTAATTTTTCAACTAGCGATTTGAAAATAGCATAATCAGCATCTACGAATTTTTCCGATTCCAATGATATATTACTTGCCTAGAAAAATTGAAAATTTGAAGGAGTTTAATATCAAGAAACTTTAGCTCAATATTTAATTTAATACTAAATACTTCTCAAATTTTCAACCTTTATAGACAAATTACATGTCGTTGGAATCGGAGAAATATGTAGATTCCAAATACATCACTTTTAAATCGCGGATTTCAGAATTAAGAAACTTTTAATTTCAAATTTTTCTCCCATTTTCCAACAAAGGGTTGGTCTGCCCAAGCTCGCAGGTACCTGACCAGAAAGTAGGTCGTCGGTCAGGCCGGTCAGGTCACCCTGACTTGGTCAAGAGCATGCCGACCACTGCCCTACATACAAAGAACAAGGTACTAAAAAACTGACCATAATCGTTCCAAGCCTTCTTAGGAAATTGCATCGGAAACACTTTTCAATTTAATGTAGTGTGGTGTCTTTCTTATTATCTTTAAATCTTTTCAACATTTTAAAAATCTTTTGCAGTTTTTCTAATACAATTTTTCTTAGATATACTAAAATTTTGGTATAGTAACTTTTACTATTTTTCCACACGAAGAAAAATGAGATTGAAACGTTAAATTTTAGAGCAAGAATCGAAGTCTCTTATCGAACGTTTTTTTCTCAAGAAAGAATAGAACGCATAAATAACTGAATTTTCTAGCATCAATAATGGAAATCCATACATCGTGTCTCAGTTTTCGATAGGACGACGTCCTAATCGAAGCACAGATTATAGTGTTCTATTGATTTCGGCTGAGTTTTCAGCCATGAAGACATTTCGTGACTCAAACTTTAGCACCCAGAATACCAAATTGCAGACAGAATCTGACTGCTGCCTTGAAAACCCGGGTTTAATTGCTGACAACATTTCACACCATAAAGGCGGGCGCGGACTTCTAAATCTCCAGTGTCTTTATAACCAAATTATCTTGGGTACGGGTGTGGAGCAGGCGGTCGAGACACTTAGCCTGGATCGTAACATCAGAAGTGAGGAAAGTGCATTACTCTATCTAGATGCCACACTTCTAAAAACGCTGTTGAAGAAAGCAGAGGTGAAAAACTTCCTCGAACAGCTCCTCGACAAGAAAATGCACGGAAACTTTTACAGAAATGTAAAAGATCAGTCGTTGTCAATGGAGCTAACGTTTGCTTTCCTAAAATTATCCGGACTTAATTCAGGCACAGGGGGTTCCATTTTTGCGTGCCAGACCGGTGTCATTTCTTGCAATGGAAGTTTATAATGTTCCCTCTTAGGTTTTGCATTTTCCTTGTACCTCTCCCCTATTCCTTTAAACCTCCAACACACACACACACACACACACACACTTACTCGGTGATGAGAGAAGGACCATAATTAAAGGTAAATTCCGAATCACCAAAAACAACGGTTTTAAACTTTTTTCTCTGGAGATACCGGCGCCACGACTATCATACTATCCGGATTTCCTACTCACGCGGGAACGACGTATGCCCATAAACACAATTCTGCCCTAAGAGTGCTTTACTACAATCTTTGTCACTCTTACGGTTTTGGTCGCGACCCTGCCCTTTCGAACGCTGTAATCTCTTTGGTGGCCTAAAGAAGTTAATACCGCGATTACACTTGAATAAATAAGCTAATTTGAAACTCGAATTTTGTTTACAACGCCAGCTCAGTAAAGAATACATCGATTACCAACTCGATAGACACAAATATTTACTTCCATTTTTCCCCGCGCAATTTTTAAAGACTAAGATTAGAAGTCCACAGATGTCTTTATTCAATTTTATCATTTCACGATCGTCGAGTAAGTTCTTTTTCATCAGTAGATTTTGCGATATTTGCTAACAATATATTTATGGTCGATTTTGAACCAATCTATTTAGATTATTACATTTTCAAATAGGAAAAGAAACAATCAAAAACTGTAATATATTTCTAACATTGCTAATCTTTTAAATCTTCGAAAATACATAAAATTAGAGGAACCAACTCTGAATGAGAATAATTTAATTTCTACAATTTCTTATAAGACAAAATTATTTGAAATAAAAAAATTATTGAGAAGGTCACGTTACTGGGGCGGCATACTGATAGCCAATATGCCGATTGGTGAGTTTCTTTTTAAAAGGAACTAGGCATCTATATCGTTACAGCACGGAAAAAAACTAATGTCGGGGCTAAAAGCCGAGGCCCCTAATTTCAAAATATCACAAAAACAGGGTTTTTCTGTTTTCTTTTTCAAGCCTCGACTTTCACCAGACAGCACCGATCACAAGATTAATTATTTTAGCCGAATATTTTGGACACAGTCGCTGCAGCTCCCCTTTAATACCTCTCCTTCTTTTCCTTCTCCATGGTAGTGACGTTGTAGTCAGTCGGAGCCGAGAATTTTATCACGAATATAGTTTCGTTTCTCGAAGTCTTGGAAGAGCGATGTCAGGCCTCGAGTGTGCAATGGAAACTGCTGTTCGAAAATCGCAGTTCCAGAAGATTTGGCACTTCGCGTTTTGGACAATTGACTCTATCTCCCTCAAAGCGTTCGGCAGGGCAGAGTCACAGCCAACACTGCAAGAGCGACAAAGATGGTACTAAATCACTCTTAGGGCCGCATTATGTGTATAGAGATACGTCGTTCCAGCGTGAGTGGGACTCCTGAATAGTATGTGTTCCAGGTACTCAGCGTGTGCCTGACACGCGCTGCAATTAACCTTGGCGAATTTTTCTAACCCAAACTCCATTCCAATGTCTTAAGTGTACACTTTGAGAATCTTTAGAGCTAGATTTAGTTGATCTTTACTTTTCGCATAGATTTTGAAATCATCAGTGTAAAATACATGAGTGACCTTATGCTCTCGATTTCCAGTTTTGCCGCAGAAGTACCCTTGGGAATGGTGAAGTGCGAGAGAGAGTGGCAATGATGTTAGGCAAATGAGGAGAGGGATCATGGTGTCGCCCTGAAAGACACCTCTCTGAAAGGTGACGTTGTTAGTTGTCACACGATGTTTTCCAGATGAGATAGCAAATCTGGTTTTCCAAAGCGGCATCAATCTCTCTATGCACCGCACGATGTGTGGATGAATCTTCAAGTTTCCCAACAGACAGATGATAAGTCTATGGGAGGTTGAATCGAAAGCTTTCCGGTAGTCAATCCAGGCCAAGGATAGGTAGCGCTGGTCTGATGCTGCGTCTTTGCAGACACATCAATGGATGAGCAGGTTCTCCCGACATCCTGCTGCGCCTTTCTTTGTGCCGCGTTGTTCAAAAAATCTATCGCCATACAGGTCCGATAGTCTAAACAATCCTATTATTTAAGACAGCTGTGACGATCTTATACAGCGTGTTCAGACAAGTTATTGGCCTGTGATTCTTCGGGTCAGACAAGTTGTCCATCTTCGGGAAGAGCACTGTGCGTCCGTTCACCAACCATTCCGGAATAGGCACTTCCGACTTTAGATATGAGGTAAATTGCGGGCCAGATGCTGGTGAGTTGAAGGAAACTTCTTCCACCAGAATGTCTTGATACCATCTGGACCCGGAGCGGAATAGTTCTTCATGCCTGTCAATACTTTTTTCACCTCCTCGGTTGTGATAGGTGGGCATTCCTTCTCAGATGTTATCTTCGTAGACTTCTCTCCAAAATACCTCCACCTCCTCTGGTTTTGGCGGGTGGTCGACAGTAACTGAAGGGTCTTGCATGAGTCGAAATGAGTCAGAGAATGACCCACCTCTCTCCGCCCTAGACTTCTCCTAGCGTTAGATAGAACCCGTATTCTGTCAACAAGATGCTGCCTGATGGCCAGTAGCTTTGACTTGTCATGTGTGTGATGACGGATAGGCATTTCGCGCGCGGACTGTCGGACCCTGGCAGTGAAACTCCTGCCAGATGTTATGTAGTCAATCACACAGTGAATGCGGGACGCGTACTGTCTTGCCCCGTAAATCTTGGTGCTGAGTTGATGCATTCGTCTTTTGTTCTCATGATCAGCCGTTGGTTTTGTTTTAAGGTTTGCATCCGACAAAGTTCTTGCTGAATTGTACACACTACAATTGATAGTTCAGTGGTAGGATTCTTCGGGAAAATCTCAACGAAGCTCATCATTCAGTTCAGCCAGATCTTTGGGCTTGAGAGAAACCTGGATGTTGATATTTCTTCTCGTCCTCGCGGTTTGTCTTAGTGTCTGCTCTCTTTCTCTGTTGCCGACTTTTTCTGGATGCGGTTGTGTAGGCGCTTCGCTTATATAACCCCTTTTCCGGAGTTCCTTGACACGGTTACGAAGACCATGATGCAAAAAAATGCGAGAGCTCTGGGTGTTTCTCGCCCGACAGAGCATGCAGTCGCGCCATGTAACCTTATCGTTTAAGGTACATACTGGTATCATAGCACCAGTCGATCCGTCCTCTCAAAAGTATTGAGATTTTCACGGTCCATCGCACTGACTCTGTTTTGATTGGCTCCCCCAACTCTAGGGTAGTCGGCATTGTTGTCTGACTCATGGGGGACTCACCAGAGTGCGCGATCTGTTCGGGTCCGAGTTCTGCGAAAATTTAAATTTAATAAATCAAAAAAAGCTTTTTTTATACAAATTATTAATAAAAGTTTATATTTCATTTGTAAAATGAAGTAAAAGAGTAAGGCATTAAGCTGGAAGAGAAAAAATTTAATATTTTAATTACTGGGCATCATAGTAGAAAAATTGAAATGCCTTTTTCAAAAATATTTAAAGAATTATAATCTTTCATCCCATTGAGACTGCCGATATTTGACAGAACAAAAAAGTTTCGAAATTGGCTCATATTTATCTTTTCATTATTTAAATAATTATAAATAAATTTTACTACTTGTACAAAGTCAGCAAAAGTCATGTTTTAATTATTTTTATTATTATAAATTACCTGAAGCCAGCGTGTAAACACTGCTTAAGGTAGTACCAAACTTTTACATGAGTTTGTCTATCTAAAGCACGTTCTTGAAAAGTGTGGTGCCGACGTGTCGTTTTCCGAAACACACAAATTTTTTCATTATCCTCTGAAAAAGGCTAATAACTCGAATCCAAAGCATGGAACCCTCAAGGTAAACATTTGTTTGTGTCATTTACTTTATAATTAACAACGTGCTATGGGAGTGACTTTCTTTTATAACTCGTTTGTTTGCGGCGTGTCACAATTTGGTAATAATGCATGTTGTCAAGGTTGGGCCAATTTCGTCGTCAAGGTTGGACCACCCAAATTTTTTTATTATTTTTTTTTTTAATGAAGATATTGTAACATATAACAAAAAAAAACATGATATAACTGGAGAGGTATCTTGAATTATAGGGGGGAATCGAATTTGAATTGAAATTAATAAATTTTCGAATTACAAAAGGAATTCCCGATATAAGCGAAAGAGCGAGAAGGGAAACATTAATTTGGAAAATGTAATTCACGCAATCAAAGCTGTTAAATTGGATGGGTATACACTGAGGCGAGCTTCAACTGTGTTCAAAGTGCCAGGATCAACTTTAAGGCGATATGTCGAAAAAATATCGTCGCAGTACGAGGATATCTCTACAGTCGACGACAAAGACATTGAAAATACGATTAAACATCTCTGTACACATGCTGCATTTTCTGTGCACCTAGTAAGCGAACTGTAAAAAATTGAATATTTGAAAAAATGAAAAAAATAAATATTTAAAAAACATTAAATATTCATTTGAAATATAAATTTTACATACTAATTGCAAAATTTTGTTTCCAATTTAATATTTGTTTCGCAGGTCTTCACTTATGTGTAAAATTATGTAAAATTGATTCAAAAAATAAGAGAAATGCATTGCCCTTTCTCGTAGAAGATTTTTTACATTAGTTTTTGGGAACGGTCCAACCTTGACTACATAGGCCAACCTTGAATACATTTTTTTATCTTCTTATTTGCCTTTCAGTCGAAGTAATTTCCTTCTAGGTCACACAATTTGTAATATTTTAATCTAACCTTTGTGCTATATTGAAGTACCTACTGGCATTATTTTTTAAACAAAAGATATGGACAAGAGTCAAAACTATGTCACACCTTGACGACATTCCCCTACTTTTTGAATAATATAATCAACACCAGGAACAATACAATGTTGAATAACAAAATTGTTTTTTTTTATAGGATGCGCACTTTTTTAATTATAAAAACAAGACAATAAAAATACATTTGTTTCAATATCAATGCATACTATGCGTTCTTCAATCCAAAGGGCATTCTATTATATCCAAAGTTTCCTTGTGAAGTAGAAAAAGCTATACATTTTTTTGATTTCTTTTATCGGGATCTGGTGGAAACCAGCACTCATGTCAAATGCGGAGAAGAATTTAGCTTGACCTAAATGATCTAGTATATCATCTATCACTGGGAGAGGGTACGCGTCTCGGTCGGTGTCTTTATTGATTTTTCTGTAATCTACTACCAATCTTAATTTGTTACCTTTTTCAGGAACTACCCATAATGAAGAGTTTAATGATGATTGTAAGTGTCTTATTATTCCTTTATCCAATAGTATTTGTGTTTCTTCTAAAGCAAATTCTCTATGTTTCTCGGGTAATTTGTGTGATCTAATGTTTATTACCTTACGTGAATTTAAGGTGATCTTGTGCTTAGTTAGTGTTGTGCATGGTAGTGGGCCTGTGTCTCTAAGGTAAATATTTCATTGTATTTAACTATTACTTTTTTTATTTCCTCTCTAATTTGATTTTCAATGTGATATAGTTTTGAAATTTTTAATAGTTCGATTAGTCTTTCCGATTCTATTCTGTTTTCTTTTTTAGAATTATAAATCTGATCCCTTGATTCAATAGCCATTATTTTTTCGTAATTTACGGTTTTTGGTACTTCTATGGGTTTCATGTTATAATTAAATATTGGTAAAGTTATTTTATTATTTTTTATTCGGGAGATACCGTCCGATATTCTTTCTTGATTTTCTATAAAAATGTTTTGATTATTTTCTTCTGTTTTAATTTAACAAACTAAACTTGCATTCATGGAATTCAAGGAATTCACGGACTTCAAGGGATTGGCGTAATTCACGATATTCACAGGATTTAAGGAATTTACGGTATTCAAGGGATTTACGAAATTCAAGGAATTCACGAAAATCAACGAATTCATGGAATTAAAGTAATACAAGGAATTCACGAAAATCAACGAATTCATGGAATTAAAGTAATACAAGGAATTCACGAAATTGAAGGAATTCAGAGATGCACTGATGGCCTAGTTCACAGTTGTGCCTGTGGTCAACAACGTGCATGGTTGTGCCTGTGGCCAGTGACGTGCACAGTATCTCAGTGCACATTTGTACCCTTCCCATTATATCCGATGATTAGACTCGACATCGTGATGCGAGACAAAAACGGTGGAAGAGTCTACATCATCGATATTGCTTGTCCAATTAATCGGAATTTGGAGGCAACCTATACATCCAAGATCCATAAATATAGCGAGCTAAGACATGAAGTAAAGACAATATGGAGGAATGTCAAACATGCATCTATTCATCCTATTGTGCTTTCGGCTACAGGCAATGTGCACGGACGATGCACTGAGCATCTTGAACATTTAGGAATCAGTAGAGTGCTGGCAGTAGCTCAGAAGGCGGACTTATTAAACACCTGTCGCATTGTAAGAAGCTTTCTAGATCACCAGGCAGAAAGCGACTAAAAACCTACGGAGGGACAGATGGTAGCTATAAGAAAGCATCCAGAGGCGACAGTCGTCACCTCCAACGACTTACGTCTTACGCACGATTTAGTCCATGGCTGATGATGAAAAACCGGGTTCACCCGAGAACAAGTTACAAAATAAAATAATAGTGCAATATTATAATAATATTAATAATAATGCTAAAAACTAATAATTAATTGATAATAACTTCAATTTCAAGTGACAATAGGACATTTATGCAGTCCTGATAAATACAATACACATAACATGGCACTCGACTCTGAAAATATATTTTTTTCACAATCATTTTGCGTGAATGTAATATATTAAAATAATATTACAAATTTCCATCACTATTTCAGTTAGAAAATCAATCATGTAAATTATAAAGGCATCAATAGACTTTAGACTAATCGAGGATTAACATCTTAATCAGAGTTGGTTAAATCGGCCTTATATGCTCATTTTTGAATGCCCATACTTTTACGTGCTATATCTGTAGCGATTTCCTATTATAAAAAGTACATGCATTACGGCTAACTTCATGCGTAGTCCCTAAACCTTATTGATCAATTCAGTTCGTCATTGACATCTAGTGTATATTACAGTAGAATCAGCCTATCAGCTGTCAAGAATCGAGAGCAAGATTCCATATTTCGATAATGTAAAAAAGATTCGATAACTTGATAGTTCAAGTAGGCGAAAATTTCAAAAGAGGTCAACATTTATGAATTAACTATTATACATAATGAATTAATAAAATACAGTGGAGTCTCACATATTCCCCAAATTTGAGCAGTTCCGGCAACTCCCACCACAGTCCCGGTATATTCTCCTCCGCGTCAGTGGCTGACCTATTAAAAAGAGGCCCGAAGAGCGCCCTCGTTGATTTCAATTGAGTATTTTAGTATGACATTGGGGAATACGTCATACGACTTTTGCGAGAAAATATTACAAACGTAAAAGTAATAAATGTACAAATAGTAATATTTCTCAAGTGTAGAATCTATTTTCTCAGTCATGTTCCATTCATTTGTCGATTCACGACCTTTCAGTTTCGGCGATTTTCTCCAAAAAGTCGTATGCAGTTGCAGTACCATTTACTAACCTTCCTGACGGCTAAAATTTCAACCTATCGACGTCATGCCACAAAACTCACTATTCCGCGAAATATCTGAGTCATTTTTTGATTCTATAATATTGATTTTTAGTTGGCAAATTATCGTACGCCAATAATAACACTTGAAAGACACTTATGCATGCAGACTAACGGACCGCCACTTTTTCAACTGCGCAATAAGCCGATCATATTGCGTAATATACGCGACTGACTACTCGCGCACTCGGCCCTTCCGAGGCGAGAGTCGCAACCGTATCTCACCCCTTGAGCTGAGAAACTGCGTGGGCCAGCAGTTCTAGGAATGTCGGCTGTATTGATTTGTATTATTATTGATAGATTATTTGAAATCGACCCGCGCTTTTCGGTTGAAAAAGTTTAGTACAGGCGGCGCCTCGATACAAGAACGGAGCAGCCAATGAACGTCGTTGATAAAAATAAACTGCCCATTCGCTGTAAGGGTGGGGCCCCCTCCACCTTGGAAATAAAAGAATCTTTTCGTTTCAAGGTCAGGGGAATATGCGAGACTTCACTGTAGTTGAAAATTGAGAATGAAAAAAAGTGTGAATATTCTCCGAAAAACAGGGCCTGTACGGCAAGTCTTACTACTCTTTAGATTATGTATATAAAAAACTAGACAAAATGGTTTCTGGGTTGGCCTCAGCTTTACCGTCGGAATTCTCCAATGATTTCCACAGGCCTTAATTTTGGCATATAGTATACCAGGCCTACCCAGAAAGGGGAAATCGATTGTAACGTCACATTTTGGAGTTCCACCACTAGTTAGTTCTCTCTGTTCAGCTCCGGAGGGCAATGGTCAATTCGCCGACAGCTAACTGCAACCTCTTCCCCCACTACTGCGCATGTCAGTGACGAATTTCCCTCCTGCGTTTGCTGGCATGAAGCGTGGTCGGTATATTCGCCAACGCAATGTATCTTCACACTGCGCATGTGACGTTGAGCGCGGGCTTATTTAAAATGAATAAATTGGGTATTTTATCTTGTGACGTCAAATTGTAGTTGAATGGTAGAGTTATCGATAAAGTAGCATTTGCCAAGTACAAAAATAAAAACCTAGGATTTTAATGAACATATACATAAATTTGACGGCATTTTTATTTATTCAGGGAAACTTATTATTTAATTTTATAACACACGATAAGATTAACTTATAACAAAAAATATATATGTATATATAGTTAAAAGTTTGTCATAAGGACAACCGCAGGATTTCGCTGGGAGCAGGTGCTAATCCGAAAAATTGCACCCGCTCCCAGCGAAATCGCGGTAAAATTTCAGCTGCAACCACGTCTCACGACCGTGAGATAGGTGGTTACAGTCTGCGACGGATTCAATTCGATGATCCGGCAAAAGTCTCGTGCACCCTGAGGACACGGAGCGACCCAAGGACGACCGCCTTCTGCATTTTCCCCGCAAGTGTCTTAGCATTTTCTTGACACGCAGGGATGCTTT
>CAKNWW010327807.1:0-10517 GCA_932074435.1 Andricus kollari
CATCCAAAATTTCATTTAAAATAACCATGTTCTTAATAACATTCTACAAAAAGTATTTTTGAATCAATCTCAATAATTTTTTCATCTTATAAGAGTGTAAACGCAAGTAAGTTTTTGCCCAAGTTTAAAATTTTGTTTATCAATCATTTATTGATATAATTTGGTGAATGCAACAGTTTTATTCAAATAAATTGTTTATAGTTTGATTTTTTGTTAATTTATTATTAATTTCTTCAATCTAGAATCAAATTCTTTAACTTAAAAATAAAAATAACACAATTTAATTTTTTAACAGAAATTTTATCATGTGCCGTAGAACAATGTGATTATTTATTTATACTACATATGAAAATGTCTGAAAAAAAATGTCCATTACATGAATTTTATATTTTTTTCCATAGAATCGAACAATTAGTATTTACATCATATCTCACAAATTTAAAAACCTTATTTGAACAATTTTAGTTTAAATAAATAAAAAACATATTTTTTTACGTGAAATCATCCTTTGGTCAAAAAATAATTTTTCGTAAAAAATTATATTTTCCAATTATTTAAGCAAAAATCGTTTAAACAATGTAATTAATTTGTTATGCAAAGTCAGTCTGGCAGCAAGTTGTCTAATTCGCAGCCCTCACCCAGATTTTTTTTACGCAGCCATGCAGTTTTCAGGTGTAGCACAACGCACAGTGGGGCCAAACCGAAAAAACCCAGACGAAAGTCCAAAAAATGAAAGTTTTTAATGGGGATTTTTCGACTTAGGATCGGCTACAGTTGTCCCTAGTGAATTGGAATTCACTCATAATAGGCCCCCAACTCGACTTGAGCAGTGCTGAGGTTAGTTGAAATGTAGCTTTCGTACGAGAAGTGGGTAGTACGTTCAGAAGAGAGAAAAGAAGACGTGGGTATGTTAAAAGCCTGAATTGTTGGAATTATCAATTCCATTCATATAAAATGAAATCAACTCCTAGAAGTAAGTAAAATATTATAACCATTTATAAAACAGTATTGTATTACGCAAACAATTATGAGAAGAAGAATAGCGCATGTGATTTTCAATCTAACCTATAAAAAAATTGGTCGTTTTAAAGTAAAATAGTAAAATGTTCCGCATTGTTCCGTCTTAAAAACGATTAGAGGTTGTAGATTAACGTATTGCGAATGAAATATTTCAATTTTAGCTGCCCATATCTGCCCGCCTAATTTTAATCGAATTTTTTGTGAAAAAATGTATGCGTTGCGTGAATAACGCTCTCGCTCTCTAAAGAGTAAACAGTAGAACGGATTGCAAATTTTCAAAATAGTCGCATCGTTTGAGCTGAGCGAAAAAAATGTGTGGGTTGACTTCCGAAAATAGTGAGAAAAAAAATTTTTGAAATCGGTTAACATCTTCTGTTCTCTTTTTGATTTGAAAATTAAAATTTTTGGAAATTCCAAAAAATTTCCCTATTGCTCCGGAAATTCGGACGAATTTTTTCTATGTACAGTTTTTGCTAGTGAATAATAACAAAAAATTAATGAAAATCTTTTTGCCTAATTTAGCATTTTTTGACAATGGCCAAAAAACATGTTATTTTGGATTCAGTCCTATGCATACATTTTGAAAAAAGTTGAATGTGTCGAATCTGAAATTTCTTCAGCTTGAATCGAGAAAACATGCTATTATATTATTTTTTCAAACACAAATTTTTTTGTGATGTTTCAACCTGAAGAAATTTCAGGTTTGACATATTCAAATTTTTTTTAAATTTGTGCATAAGACTCAATCCAAAAGAACATGTTTTTTGGCCATTATAAAAAATTCTAAATTGAGCAAAAAATTTTCTTTCTTTTTATTATTATTCACTAGCAAAAACTGTACATAGAAAAAATTTGCCAATCATTTTCTCAGCAATAGGGAAATTTTTTGAAATTATCAAAAACTTGAATTTTGAAATCAAAAAAAAAGAACAGAAGATATCAAACGATTTTAAATTTTTTTAGGATTTTTGGATGTCAACCCACAAATTTTTTTCACTCAGCTCAAACGATTCGACTAATTTGATCATTTTCACTCCGCCCTAGTAAACAGTCCATACGACAGCGCACACAACAGGAGCGGAGCCTGATTCAACTAGTTCAAACTTGAAACTCTCGTTATTCCTGCGCAAATTTTCGACTATTATAGAGCATACTAGTCGATCAAAGATGTATAAATTTTATTTTCTTCCAGTACTCAATATTTTTTGGAAAAATTGACTGTAATTATATTCAGCTTGAAGAGGGAGGCTATTTGTATTCAATCCAAACATTATTATTCTCAATGAAACACACTTAATAATTAATTTTAATTAAAAATGTCAAAGAATTATATAATAATACTCTTATTATTACCCTTAGAATTGTCTTTTAGATTCAAGAAAACCACCATATACCAATCTTGGGCAGAATCTATGTACATTTTAAAAATCGTGCCCACCATATTCGATCCGCCATCTTGAATTTTGCAAATCTGAGTTCAGATTCGTGATCATCGACCCGGCAAACCCCCATATACCAATCTTGGGCAGAATGTACGTACATTTTACAAATCGTGTCTACCATATTGGATCCGCCATCTTGAATTTTGCAAAAGTGAGCTCAGATTCGTGATCAGCGACCCCGAAAACCCCCGAGTCCTGAATTTGAAGACGATTTCTTGACTTTTTGGACTTTCGTCCGGGTTTTTTCGGTTTGGCCCCACTGTCCCTACCGATAGAAATCTCAGAATATTCACTAAAGATTTTCAGGCTCTGAGAAGCTTCAGAGAAGATTCTCCGCAGGCACTCAGGTAGATATTTTTAAAGGTCCAGGTAGCTCGTTTAAATCGCCTGAAGGCTTTAAATTTTACAATGTGCTTTTCGAAATTGAAATAAGAATTCGGTCATAAATATCAAGCAAATAACATTCAAATCGAGTCTGCAGAGAGCCTGAAACAGGCCAGACTTTTTGGCCTGAGAATATTCTGAGATTTTCTATCGGTAGGGGTGCAACGCCAAGATTTTTTAACGTATTTTCAACCCGAATGATTAGCCGAGTGGCTTGAGCGGTTAGGAACGAGTTGCGTTAGTCTAAGAGTCTAGAGGATAGGTCGTTCTAATCCCCGCAGCATGCGTCCGATTTTTCAGAGCGTAAAAAGCGTGCGATTAATATCAGTAGTGCTAGCTTGACAGTCTATGAACCCTTCCTTGACTGCCTTCGAGAATTTAATATTGGAGTGTTGAACGGCTTACAAATTTGTCTGTGATATTTTGTAGATGGAGTCTAGGAGTGCTTCACTGACTATGCTGGACGCAATTTAAGAAGTCTTATATTTCTTCAAGCACTATTTGCATGATATTCCAATACGAGATTTTTAAATTGTCAAATGCTTTTAGACCTATCCTAAAGTCACAGACTCGGTCAATGAAAATTTCCAGCACTTTTTGTTTCCGTGGAGGGGCCCCTATCCAAATGAGTGGGTGAATTCCCAAAAAGTTGGGTTGGTGTTGAAGGCGGTGGGCGGGGGGGGGGGGATATTAGCATTAAATGCAGACTGTGAAAGAAAACTGTAAACAGTATAATGTCTTATGATCAATTCGCCCCCGAATTCATGCATACAATATATTCACGCCGAATCAGTGCAACTGTACAATTTTCGACAACTTACTCCGAAAGTAGTACCTTGTTACATTAAATAACAATATACAAGCTCTCTGTATAAAAAGGCAGATTATACAAACATGCAAGATATCAATAATCTGTGTCGCTCAATTTCCTCCGAAAAATAACAGATTTATTCGGATTGTACACAAACTTTGCATGTTTGCACAACTCAGGGGCTGTCTGCTATAACCGGTTATAGAATTTTGTTTGAATGAGAGCTTATACTAAAAGGTTTCAAATTTTGATTTTTAAAACATATATTCAAATACGAAATTTAACTGCGCATCTTTTTCTCGTGAAAAAAACTTATAGCACGTGTATTTGTTGAAATAAAGAAGAACAGCTGCTAATTTTTGCTACCAGATGGCCTTCTTTCAGCTAATTTGACTGTATTCTATGTACACTTGTACGTGATTTTGTCCACGACAAAAACTGTACATCGTTTTGCGACTGATGTTTTACTTCACAATGTTACTTTTAGGCAAATACTGCATTTCTTACGAGCAGTTTATCATTACATTCTGAAATGTTCCATTCACGCATCATGAAGGAAATGGTATACAATTGTCCCCTGATTACGAATATCTTGGTTCGGTTTTCGAAATATTGGTCAGTTTTTATGTAAACAATTTTTTTTGTAAGCAATTTAATTCTTTATTAAAAATACCAATTTATAAGAGCACTTTCAGCTCGCTAAGCAAAAATGAAACTTTTTTGCCTCTTGCACTTGTTTCGTAGAATAAACCCTCTGCAATCAACATGATAATTATAATAATTTTCAATTCATATATTTTGTTAAAAAGTCGTCTTACATTGTAAAATATAAATAATCATCTTGCTTAAACATTCACCAGTTTGGTTTAAAATTCATTTCTTTTGTTTAAAATTCGTGTTTTTTCTTGAAAAATGTAAATCAATTAAACAATCTTGTATTTTGTTACAAATTCGTCTTTTTCGGTGCAAAGTTAATCTTCTCGGTTACAAATACAAATGATAATTTAAAAAAAAGTAGTTCTACATTGAACTGCGTAGTTCAATTTGCAATCGAGAAGATTAATTTTATACCGACAAAGATCAATTTTTAACAAAATACATGATTTTCCAACTGAATATTTTAATTTTTGAACTAAAAACACGAATTTGAAAGAAAATAAAATAAATCTAAACCAAATTTTCTTACTTTTTAGACAAGAAGAGTATTACTGTTATACCAAATTTTCAACGAAATACACGAATTATCAACCAAACAGTTGAATGAAGTGAAAGTTTCAACAAAATAGTGAACTTTTCAAAACAGTGATGAATTTATTAATTTTAACAAAATATATGAATTTACAGTTTAGAAAATGATTGTTTTCACCATATATGTGGAAAAGTTGAATTTTCAGCTAACACATTACTTCTAACATTCAGTTAGAAAAAAGTAAATTCCAAACCAAAACAATCATTTTTTAAAAAAAAAGAGTAAAATTTTGAAACAAACAGATGAATTATCAAGTAAAGTGAAGAACCCTCATGAAAAAAATGACTTTTTAACCAAATTGTCAAATTTTCTACAAAGTAGAATATTTTTCCGGAAAAGAGATGAATTTATGCTCGACGAAACAGTTGACTTATCAACCAACAAGGATATAAAAGAAAAAATATTTTACTCTTTCAAAGATAGTAGATCAAGTTTGGACAAAACAGTGACATTTTTAATACAAAATATTAATTTTTAAAGAATAAAAATGATCTTATACCGAATAATGCGGATTTTCAACGAAATAATTGAAGTTTCAACTGAAAATGATAAATTTACAAGAAAATAGTTCAATTTTCAAGCAAAGAGATGAATTGTAAACAGAAATGATTCATCTTAAGCCCACAAATTCATGTTCAACAAAGTAGTACAACATTCATCCAAGAAGTTGTATTTGTAACCGATAAGATTAACTTTGCACCGAAAAAGACGAATTATAATTATCATGTTGATTGTAAACAGTTTATCCTACGAAACAAGTGCAAGAGGCAAAAAAGTTTAATTTTTGGTTAGCTAGCTGAAAGGGCTCTTATAAATGTGTATTGTTAATAACGAATTAAATTGTTCACAAAAAAATTGTTTACAAAAAAACTGACCAAGATTTCGAAAACCGAACCAAGATATTCGTAATCAGGGGACAATTGTATACCATTTCCTTCATGATGCGTGAATGGAACATTTCAGAATGTAATGATAAACTGCTCGTAAGAAATGCAGTATTTGCCTAAAAGTAAGATTTTTCGGAGAAAATTGAGCCATGCATCCATTCGCGCCCCGGTTAAACTGTCCCTGTCTGCTTTTAATGACATTATCCACCCCCAACCACCTACATCCACCCAACCTTTTGGGAATTCACCCATTGATTTGGGTAGGAGCCCCTACTTTTCGTATACGGTGTGTTCGCCCCTGAATGTATGATGGATGGTCACACCCAGGTGCAAATTGACCGTCGGCCCACGGTCGGTTCAACTTTTTGCGCCACTGGTCAACCCCCTTTGACTTCTCAAAGTCGGCCCGACATTTGGTATGAAGTCAGTCCAACCTTGGACAATAATGTGGGGCCGACTTTGATTTTTGTAGATTCAAGGTATTCAAAAAATTAATAATAATTGATTGTGAGTATTTTGACTATAAATTTTAATGGCCCTGCTTAGAATAAATACATATATTACATTTAAAAAAATCATATTACAAATAAAATTTCTATCGCTACGGGGTTTCGAACCTACATCTATACCTGAATCTATCGCCTAGCAGTCGGGAGTCTTACCCATTACTCTATGCCTACAGAATTGAAAGTCAATGAAAAAACCATCCTCATAAGCCACAACTCAAAGCAGTTAAAATTAAACATTTCTTTAACTCTTTTTTTCTCAATAATTTTTTTATTATTATGCAACATCATGTAGATGTAAAATAAATTAACTTTTAACGTGAATATAAGTGAAATAACTTTTAAATAAATAATTTAAACCCATTACAATTTTTAGGGTTTTTTTTTCTTCATGTAATATTTTGTTTTTTCGCGTTTTAGGCTATTTTACAACGTTTGATAATGACATAAAATGTGATTTTTAATGAGCATTTAAAATTCGCGCATCATGATGACTTTTGAAACCCAATGTTATGCCGATGGTCGGGCCATCTATTGCCCAGAGTCGGGCGGACCGTACTTTCACGGTCTTTTTGAAACCATGAACCAGCGTTTGTCCGACGGCCGGCCTATATTTGGGCCAAGATTTAACCGACCATCGGGTGCATAAAGGTGACTTGTGGTTAACCGACTGCTGTATACAGAGTCGGACCGACCGCATTCTTGCGGTCGTACCGACCAATCTGCCACAGTTTTTCGATCGTCGGCCCAAAGTTGGGCCAGAATGGGGCCGACAGTTGGCTTTTCGCCCAGCGCCGACGTCGGTTGCCAACGTCGGCGAGACCATGGCAGCTTGAAAACACCTTAGTCGGTCCAACTCTGGTTACCGTAGATCGGTTACCAAAGTAGGACCGACTTTGGGCCGATGGTCAGTCTCTGGCATCCGACCGAATTCCGCACCTGGGCAGTCGGTATTTCATTACCTGCAGACTTGAGTCATAACGGGTGGTAGTTTTCCCTGTTCTCGCTTGGAGCGCGGAAAGGAAAACCCGAGAAAAATAACTTTCGTACCCACTGCCTGCTTCGCTAAATAGTAGAACACATTACTAGAACGAGAGTCTCTGTACTCTTTAGAGACTGTACACAAAAAGTCAGACAAAATGGCTTCACCGTTCGGCCTGAATCCCATTTTTGCGATTTACACTCTATTTCCAGGGCCCTCTAGCAACTGTGGACGCGTCCGGGGTGCGCGTGTTTCGATTAAAGATAAAATTAAATTTTAAGTTAAAGATTAAATTTTTAATGCTCTGTAGGTTTCGTGGGGTACCTTCTTTCGCATCTCGCGTTGTTATGCAGAAAACATGAATTTTCTATTTTTTCATAGCATTTTTTATAGCTAACACAAAAACTCCGAGTCCTATAAAAAAAAATAGGCAAAACTAAATTTGCAGCTATTTTGAAAAGCTAGAAATCCTCTTTTAGACGTTTTTACGTATCTTGTGCCTTTTAGCGTAACATTATAATTGTTTATTTTTATCTAGCAATTTGGATTAATTAAATCAAAATGACAGGTCCTATCAAAAAATCGTTGAAATACATTTTGTGGGGCTTTTTAGAATCTGTAATTCATAGTTGAAACTTTTCCCCGTATTTGGCCATGTTAGCGGGGCCATGGCCCCACACACATTAGGGACCCCCACAAATGTAACTATTCTAGTCGGTAAATCAAAATCGCTGCTACATGCACCCACTTTTGCATCGGCTTCTATTTCGATGACCTTTTTTTTTTTTAGAAGCCACACAAGAATTAAAAAATGCCCCTACATTTTAGCCGGCCCTAGGGTAGTTCGTTTAATAAGCTTCATTTTACCTTTTAAATGTTTTACGTGCCTGTCGTAGTTCGGCGTAAAATTGGAATATTCCATTTTTGCATACCATTTTACATGGATAAAACCACAACCGTTGGTTAAGAAAGGCTGTTTATCGAACTTGTTTTTTCTTTTAGGACCCAAAAAAGTGTTTTAGAGCCCGATCTGATCCCTATATTTTTTCGCGAAATTCTTAACTAATATTTCAATGAATAAATTGTACACTAATTTCAGATTTATAGTATCAAATATCTCGGATAGGAATGATTTGCCCTGCTTCATTTTAGTTACTAAGAATATCAAGTTTTCGATTAATTTATATGATAATTTTAATCCCTCATTTAAAAAATGCTAAGCATTCTTGCAGAAACTGAGAAGGGTTCCTTATAAAAATTTTTTCTTGACTGTCTGTAAAACACAACTTTAATTTCGCATAACGGAAAATGTCACCGGAAAAAATACGGCAAAATCTCATCGTGCTCCTTAAGGCCATGCTTTAGATGGCTCATCAAAGAAAAGGAATAGCGGTGGTGCGGAAGTGAAATTGCGTGGGCGGGGAAGCTTTAGCGAATGAAATTCGTCACCGTCTTCTCATTCTCTTCTTTTTCTCTCACTTGTTTTGAAAAACTTACCCAAGACCTCGCCTTCCACTTTTCATCGTTCACGCCGAACTTGCACCCTTACCTTACCACGAAAACTCGCGGAACTCGTTCAAAGCCGTGCGACGGACTTTACCTTCTCGCTCCCCAAACTCATCTCTAAGCATAGATTCAATGAAAATTAATTAAAACTAGTTCCACTAGTTTCCAGTGTCATCGGTTCAACTTTCTTAATGAAGTCAAACTCTCCCCTTCTCTATGTCTCCTTTGTAATCGAATGTCAGAATTCTTCTGATTACCTGATAACCCGATTGATGCAAACTCATTAATTTCTCTAATAAAGGAAAAATAATAATTATCGGCTTATCAGATACTAAAACTTCTGTATGCAATTCTATATAAAATGTTGGGAAACTGTGACGCAAAGCAACGTATCTGGGACTCTTTCTACCGTAATTTCTGTATGAATAGCCGGATTTTTTCAGTACGTGTAGGCTAGGGTGGTCCAAAAATGCATTGCAAAATTATGTTTCACCCTAGAGGGCAAGGCCCCCGCAAAAGTTTTCATTTCCGGAGAAAGAAAATCCCGAATTTTTTTTTTCGAAATTCGAATATTAACACGTGCCACCGGGTACTTCAAAATCCCATTAGATTAACATGCGGAAATTTTGGATTTTCGAAAAATTGAACTCATGTTCCAGGGTTTGATCGAAACGTGCCAAGTTTTCTAGAGATTGAAGAGGAGTACCTATGAAATAAAACCATACTAATAACTTTCGTTTTTAACCCACCTTTACCCCCCACAGCGCCCCAAATATGACCCAAAAATAAAAAAACTACATTTTTACGTATTATTGTTACTTTGTAGCAATTGGCGTCGTCTTTTTCATACAAATAATTACTAATGGACAATTTAAATATTTCCGATGACTCTTTAAACAATTTTTAATTGTTTAAACAAATGAAACTTATTTAAACAATGATTTATTTCCAAAAAATGTAAAAAACAATCGTATTTTCTGATTGAAATGTAATAGTTTGTCATTGTTTGAAGAAGAAAATTTTTCAAAAAACATTTTGTAATTATTTAAACAATGACTTATTGTTTATTCTCAACATTTCTAAAAATTGACCCAGAGATGTCCAGTTTTTTCTCAAATTGATATCCTATGCTACTTTTTGTTGAATAATTATATAATTTTGATACATATCTTTTAATGTTTCATAAATCTATATTTGTTTAAACAATTTTGATTTGCCTAAGCAGTTTTTTTCGAAAACTTTAAAAAAATGAAATGAAATAAAATACATATAAGTATTTTTCTGACTGTATAGTATATAGAAAGAATATAATAACCATTTTTTAATTGTTTAAACAAATATAATTTGTTTAAACAATTATTTTTTTAAAAATATTTTTCAAATCGTATATTCTGAATAAAGTATAATATTGAATGATTTCGAGGAGTAATAAATTCTGCTAAGAACTTAATGTTATTGTTTATACAATTATTTATTGTTTTTTTTCTTCAAATCTCCTTCAAATTGAGTATCGATGGTTTACCTACTACAAGTAGTAAAAAATTATAGAAACTAGTTCCCAGATATCAGAAAGAAAACATTGTCTTCAGCCAAAAAATAATATTTTGTGATCAGCGTTGTAATTAGACTACATATGAAATGGATTTAGATCATATTTCATTATAGCATTTGCAAGTCTTATGAATATCAATCTGCATACTGGAAGACACAAAAAATATATTTACGAAAAT
>CAKNWW010327829.1:0-30398 GCA_932074435.1 Andricus kollari
GGACGAACATTGTAAAAGGAAACCGATTTGACTAAAGAATGCTACTCTTTTTTTTCGGTAGCTGATTTTAAATCCAGGGTCAGAATTAAAAAATTAAAAATGGCGGATCCAATATGGCGGACCAACATTGTAAAACGAAACCGATTTTACTAAAATTTGCTACAAGGATGTTTTTCGGGTCGCTGATTTCAAATCCAGGGCCAAAATTAACAAATTAAAAATGGCGGTTCGAATATGGCGGACCACAATTATAGAAAAAAATATATTTGACATAAAATAGCTTATCTGTGGGTTGGCAGGTGGCTGATTTGAAATCCAAAGTCAAAATTCCAGAATTTAAAAAAGCCATATTGGATCCGCCATTTTTGATTTTTTAATTTTGACCCTGGATTTGAAATGAGCGACCCGAAAAACCACCTTATAGCTAATTTTAGTCAAATCGATTTCCTTTTACAATGTTGTTCCGCCATATTGGATCCGTCATTTTTAATTTTTTAATTCTCACCCTGGATTTAAAATCAGAGACCCAAAAAAAACCCGAGTAGCATTATTTAGTCAAATCGGTTTCCTTTTACAATGTTCGTCCGCCATATTGGATCTGCCATTTTGAATTATGACCCTGGATTTGAAATCAGCGACCCGAAAAACACCCTTGTAGCAAATTTTAGTCAAATCGAGTTTCTTTTACAATTTTGGTCCGCCATTTTGAATTTTTAAATTTTGACCTTGGAATTTTAATCAGCGACCTGAAAACCCAACTTGTAGCAAATTTTAGTCAAATCGGTTTCGTTTTACAATTTTAGTCTGCCATATTGTCTCGGCCATTTTGGATTTTATCTTACAACGATTTACATATCAGATTCGGATTGGGCATGCAATAATCTATATAAAAACATGTATAGCACATAATATGTAAAATCTAAGCGTTTTTAGTATTCAAGATCAAAATTATTATTTTTTACTTTCTCTATAATTTTTCTGTATTCGGAAAGGTTTTTTCTTGATTAAAAAAAAAAAAATATCCCTCTAGGTCATTCCGATCCAAAGTTCTACGATTTTGAGACATAATTTCAAAAAAGGTCCACTGTGCGGCGTCCGTCAGTCTGTTAGTATGTCTGTCCGTATGTCCGTAAACATGATTTATCCTAAAAGAAAGAGCGAATTTGTTAACAAACGACAGATACATGCGAGTTCCTTAACCAACGACAGATACGTGAAGAATAATTTAAGCTTTTTAAAATATCTACAATTTTTCCCTCAACCATTTTTTGATCAGACTTGATGTTTTGGTTCTATTTATCGAAAATACCATGCAAAAAATCCTACGAAATTTGTTCGAAGCCTTTTTTGTTAGGATTTGTCATTTCGGTTTTATTTATCGAAAATACTATAAAAAAATAGAAAATTCAAAATTTCGCGAAAACCACTTGAGATACGGAAAAATGTCGTATGGGGCAATTGCAGCTTTTAAAAAGTCCTTCAAAAATTTTTGAGCCAAACGACGCCAAATACGGGGAAAAGATACGGGGAAAAGAAATGGATATGCATATGCAAACATCGAAAATTCCAATATTATGCCAGAAGACGCGAGATACGTTAAAAGTCTAAAAGAAGTCTTGTAGGAGTCTTTGCGTTATTCATCAAAAACGCTATGAACAAAATTCCTATTTTTAGCACAACAACGCGAGATAGAGAAGGAAGTTCAAAGAAAGGATTGTAGTTTTATATTAAAACTAATTCATTAAACATTATTCATTTTCAAATTTTACATCACGTTTTATAAATTTCACGCATTTTAATCTAAATTGCAAATTGAATAAGTTGAAAATCAATGTTAATAAGCATTTCCGTGCAAGTGGAACCACTTCTTGAAGACAATTTTATAAAATGTCAAGCTGACGTATATTAATAAACTGTCACATTGATATGATACAAAAACTCGCGAGAAAAAAAAACACGCGAAAAGCAAGCAGAAGACTAACTGTAAGAGTAACTAAGTATAGTGCCAAGACTAATCTGACAGAAAATTCCGTAATAATAGACAATTCATTAATAAGCTTTATAAGAAAAATAAATATTCATTTAAGATCGAAATGAAATCTGCTTTCAGATGAATAATTGAATGCATAAAAAACAGAGCATGAAATAATCCACAAATTAAAACTAGATTTACAATACTAGTTACTTTCCGTATCATTAGAGACGATTATATAACAAACGAAAAAAAGGGAGAAAAGGAAAGAGTACCAAAACCAACCTCTCACTCTTTCCTCATTCTTTTTCCGTCATCAGGGATTATTTATAGAAAACTACAGGTATGAATAATAGAACTTATGTTAGAAGATTGAACTATTTTTTTGTAAATTCGATTTCTTTAGGTTGAAACATAATTTTTTGCAACTGTGAATTTATCTGTTCTATTTTTAGTTGAAAACTGACCGTTTTTAGTTGAAAATTTGACTTTTAAATTTTCATTGAGAATTCATCTTTTTTGGTTGAAAATTCAACTACTTTGTTGAAAATTAAACTAATTTGTTAAACATTTATTGTATTGCTTAAAAATTTAACTATGTTGTTCAAAATAATGTTTTTAACTGACAATTTAACTATTCATTGTAGGTTGAAAATTTCTCTTTCTTACTTACCAATGCAACCGTTTGGTTCCGAAACATTATAAAATATTTTTTTATTTCTTCTAAACTTCTAAACGTCAAATTTTTTCTAATATTCTGTAAAATCCTGTGAAATAAAAAAAGTCTTTAAACTTTTCTAGATTCTTTTTCGTTATATTTAAAAGTTTCAACTTTAATAATATGCCATTCTAATTTTCGTTATTTTCGACTCACTCCTACCTAGCCCTTCATTCTACTCTTCGAGTTTTCTTACAATAGACTCAAAAGAGTAATAGACCATAAAAGGAGTAAATTCCCAAAATTGATTGGGTAAAACCAGGTATTCGGACTGTAGGATGGATATAGGAGGTTCGTACTCGATTCCAGAACAATGGTCTACAGGTTTTCTCTGAGTTTACATGAGGGATTTAAACTTTAAATGCCCCTAAATATTTAGGTCATTACATTAGGGTCAAATGATTTAGAAAAAGTTTTCGAAAACAGCAGATTTTTCAAACAAAAGAGATTAATTCTGAACCCAAACAATAATGGTAGACTTTTCAAATAAAAATAATTAATTTTGGTAAAAAATTTTTTGTTGTGAATAACAGAAAATACGTGTCTCATATTTTGCCTCGGAAAACAACAGATTTAAGCCCCACACAATTCCGTAACATCACCAGGGCCAGAATCATATATGACTGATTTCATATATGAAATCGGTCTTTTGTATCTAGGAAAATAGAGCTTTTTATATTTAAGCTTTTTCGATACTTCCTATCTTAATCAGTAACTACAACCCACCTGTAAACTCGCAAATAATTATATGTACTTAATTATCGGTATAATTCCCATGTGTTGTAATCTAATAACTATAGCTTACAGCTGCGGGATGACTGTTAAATCTACAAGTACCGAAAAAATCTGGTGAATTGTACTGAAATTTCGGTACAAATAGACCCTTTTCCAGCTCTATGTGTACCGAAAACTCCGCCTATTTTCACCGTAATTTCGGTACCCGTAGTTACGGCCTTATTTGCTTCAAAGGCATTTCTTTAGTTGAAAGAAATGGTTTTTTGTTCGAATAAATATTTTTCTTTAATTTGAGATGATTTTCCTTATTTCAAGTTTCTTTTGGTTGACTGGAGAAATTATGATAAAGAAACGGTTTCTTTAATTCAAGACAACAATATCGTCCTGAAGAACTTCAAAAAATAGTTCATTTTTGGGATTTAATTATTTAGTGACAATGCACATTCTTAATCACTCGCTTATTTAATATGCTCTAGAGAAAAATAAATATTACATATGAGGCCGTTCAATAAATACGTAACGACTTTGGACGGAGGGGGAGGGGCATTCGAGCGTTACGCCAATGTTAAGCTTACCTACACTTCAAAGTATATATCATTCGACGCCGGAAAGTGTCCTTGAAATGTTTACTCTGTATCTTTTGTTTGCTTTAGTAAATTTTCCGTGTACCCCATCCTTTGCATTTAAAGATTAAACCTAGAGACGTAAAGAAAAGCATGTATATATTTCGGGCGAGAGGGCGGGATACTTCTGATACTACTGTTAGATCCCATTAATTTCGTTCTTCTTCAGTTTTTCATTATATATTTTCCTTTTTTTTAACCGTCATATCTACCTATAATTCTTTTAATTTTTATAATTTCAAAAGAAAATTTGTATCTTGTCTAATAAGGTATAATAAGGTTTAATTGAGAAATAAATTCTCTATTATACTAGTTTAAAATTTATAATTTAACTTCAATTGAAATTGTTACAAAAATTGGTTTTCTGATCTCTATAATTAAATATACATTTAGCTATTAATTAGTCAAAAATATATTTAATAAATAATTTTAAGAGAGACGTGAAGGCTACAAATTGTACACCCTTTGAACGATAAAGGAAGAAAATTAAAAGAAGAATAATAAGCATTGTAAACTAAACATATTAATGAATTTTGTATTGAAAAAGAGAATACAAAATTTTTGGTGTAAGGCTTTCAAGGAGAAGTTCAAATTTTTTTTAATTCAAAAAGTTTAAATTTGGGGCAACTAAAATGTGACAGATTGAAAATGAAGCTTTAGAAATTCGAAGTGTCTACAATTTACTACATGTGCCGAAAATATCCAGCTATTCGTATCAAAATTTCGGTGCATAGAGCCCCTTCGGCCTGAAATTCGTACCGAAAAAATCCAGCTATTCACACCGAAATTTCTGTACACATTAAAAATTTTTCACTTTAAAAATTGAAACGTTTAAAGTGAAAAATGTCTAATTACGTATTCCAAAAAATTAAAAGTTGTAATTAACAACAGTATATAAATAAGTAAAATATTAAAAACTAAACATTTACTGATGCATGTTCATATTGTTCAAAGCCTAACTATTTTACTATTTCAGGATGTACACTAGATATCTTAAGTTCAAAAATGAGCATTTTGAAAAATGATTTTTAAACTCGAGGAAAATATTTCCATTGTTAATTGTAAGTAACTATGGAAGATTGCACAATTTATCTTAAAACCACTATTTATCGAGAAAAGAAGGAAAACATTGGTAAAAATGGTAGAATTCCTTGAAATAAGACTTGCGGTACTCCTGTGATTATTAGGATGATGCAAAAAAAATTTTATTTCATGTGAGACCACTCGGATTCTCAAAGAGTATCAAGAAAGAAATTTTGTTCTATACAAATTGGAGCGAAATCGATTAATATTTAACAAACCACATGCATATTACTGTCCCAAAATTCTAAGAAATTCATCATTTGTGATTTTTCTGCATAACAGCGAGTAAATAAGACAAGATTTTTTCAACTTTGAGATCTGTATTTTTCTTCGTATCTGGAAAACCAATTTTTAAATTAATTTACCTCCTTCGTATAGAGACATAATTTAGGCCGAAATGTATAAAATTGTAAACTATAAAGTCATTGTATTCGTAACCTCTATAATCTCCTTTGAAAACTATCCTTTTAATTTGTTTAATATTTACTTCAAAATTTAAAGTAAAAGAAATCGCTCTTGAAATTATTAAAGAAATTTTAACCTTTCAAGTTCAGTTCGGATCTTATAATTGAAGTGGCTCAGCATTCCGAGATAATAGTCTGTCGATCAAAAAACGATCGAGAGATTGAAGTTGTCAAAGCGAGACAAATAAAAATGTTGCTTGCTTCTCGCATCGTGTCGATCGAATGCATCACTGGCTAAAACACTAGCCCACATTCTTAAATATTATTATTTGTCAGAAAATATTAGATCTTTCAGTTATTTTCCCGATACGTGTACCAGAAGATACATTTTATTTCCATGGATAAGAATATTGCTGAAAGTTGATGGAATCAATTATAACTATTTTCTGCCATTCTTCGTTGTTTTTAACAGAGAATGGAATTTTTTTACAGTTGAGAGAGGTGCCTGAGAAAAATTATGATCGCAAAACATTCTCAATAAATTAACTAGATTTCATATGAAAAATTCGTATAGAACATGCGATACGATGCAGAATATCAGCAGCTATAACCAGCACCCTCTGCTTCAAGAAATGCGAACCTCGAGTGAAATTCATATTTATTTGATGTATTACTTTGATATATTACAGATATTACAAGTATCATAGTGGAATCTACACAGAAATTACCTTAGTATATTTATTATTCAATAGTCAGGAGGTATCGTGGAAATGTAAATTTTTAAAACATGCTGGCTTTTTCTTCATATTTTTGTCGGCTCATTTCATCTTGTTAGTATTCATACAGGCATTGTTCGGAAATTTATCATGAACGATCATGTTAATTATGTATAACACGCACTGAAATAAAATCCATTTCTGTGGAATTCAAAACAGTTTTGTATGATTAGGGAAAACGAAAAGTTCCGTATTCAGTATCGTCAGATGCGTAGAAAATGATATATACTGAAGGAAAAATTTTTTTTTGGCATATTTAACAATGAGGGCGAGTGTTTTAGCGAATAGATATTTGTTTGCGACCTATTACCAATGTTTTTAGGGATTTTGGAAGAAAAAAAATTATTGTAAACATTTGTTGACCAAGCAATATTTGCTAATTAATAATTTGTTATTAAATATGACGAAAAATTTTTCGCAATCAGGTCAACATTATTTGTGAGAACAATCATTAAGCGTGCAACAAACAAAATTTCAGCCATTTTCATTGATATTTGTATTAAATACGCCTATTTGTTTATAGCAATGCATTTGGGGTGTGTGATTTTTCGTAAATAAACAATTGCGTTGAGCGACCTCTAAATATTAATCGATTTCGCTCCAATTTTTACAAATTTTTTTTTCTTGATACTCTCTGAGAATCCGAGTGGTCTCGCATGAAATGAAACATTTGGTTTGTTAGTTTGTAATACCCTAGTGATTACTGATTAGTAGAAAAAATAGTTCAGATCACGTTAAGGCACTCCTGGGACTGGTCACAATGTCTCGTGGGGTCGAGAAGGCACCCCCTTCATTGGTCACAGAAATAATTTAAGTCACACCTCTACTCCTTTCCAATATATTGTGGGGGACGGCAGGGTTAACAAACGATAGAAGAGCGAAGGAGAGACGTATAGGACTGAAAATCTCATTTTTCTCCTAAAATAATGGTTTTAGAGAAAACAGGTGTTTAACATAATAGATGTATTTTTTATGCTCTACAGCTTTTATTATAAACTTTTTTTTAAGGTCTACGGTTTTCAAAATAGAAGCGAAAAGCCGTTTAAAAAACAGCTTTTTTGGGATTTTGATCTCGAAAATCAAAGCGCGTATTTTTACTATCATATTCGTAATCAGTGTGCCAAATACACTAGTATATTGAATTTCAAATTAATCAAAAGTACTCCCTTTTCGAAACTTTATCCAAAACTTTTTCTATATAAAATATTTAAAAAAAATATTTATATAAATTTGTTGGAAAATAACATTTTCCACGTCTGGACCTGGATGACAACCTGCTGTGCCGCTGCGAGTTTAATCTCAATGCACTGCAGAAAACATTAAAACCGTCGTAATTAGAGTAAAACTTTATAGAAAACTTCTACGGATTCTACTGAAAATTTCATCCACTGGAAGCTTTTGGTTGCGTAAACGTACGTCAATAGACTTTGCGACTGAAATGATTTAAAGTAGGGTTGCCTGATAAAAAATATTGTGCCAAGAACCTTTATTAAAAAGACGATAAATGATTAATAATTAATATTGTTATAATGCGTCACTGGACGTGACACATTCTTTGTGGATCTATCCCGAAAAATATAATAACTTTTTTTTATTAAAAAAGAACATAAATTTCAATTATTTTACCATCTAAAAATAGGTTCACACATAATTCCTCAAAATTTTATGTAAAATCTCCGAATAGTTTGTTATTTAGAACGACTTGCAGTTAGAGAAGACTAAAATTGTACGCTGGGCAACAACATTTTTTTTCTAATTTTATCAAAAACGAAGAAAGTTATAACTTTTTCCTTTGAGAAAAGAGATGCAGGATAAAATTTCCGATAAGAGTATCAGTTTAAAAAATTGTAATTATAATTCTGTTGAAACTATGCCATAGGCCTACCCACTACTGGAAAAATATTAGTATTTTTTTTAATCCAGGGTGGCCTCTGGACCAGGAAACCTAGAAAAGACCAGAAATGTTTTGAGCCCGAGGTAGATATAACAGTAAATTTATTTTCTCACCGAGAATGTTTCTTATTCTTAGTTTTCGTAAAAAAAAGGTATCCAATAACTATAAATGTCATTTGATATCATATGAAATAATGTGGAATTGAAGGAGTTCGTTACGAAATTATTGAATCTGAAAGACTAATTGAGGTGCCGGATTCTCTAACCGCCTATAGAATTTATTGTCTGAGAGTGGGGAGGCCCTAGGATGTTGCTTAAACACAAGAAGTCTCCCCACTCTCAGGCGACAAATTATGTAAGCGGTTACAGAATTCGGGGCCTGAATTGTAAAATCACAAGTAAAATCGTGTCTCTTGATTTTTAATCATTTTATTTCGAAAGTCTATAACTTGAAAATGTACAATTTTGAATGTTCGGGGTTCTAGCTTGATGGACCCAGCTTGTCTTCACGCCTCTGCCACCGAGTTACTTTTTCACTTTTGCAAAAATTTAAAATTCAATACGTTTAGATTAGATTGTACAAAATTGTTTGGTTTCAAATTTAACTTTCTGAAAATTGTATAATTTAGATATCAAGGCCTTAATAGTTCAAGAATATTTAATTTACAAATTTCAAAATTGAAATATTGAAGTATCGGCTCAAAGAACGTGGTATGAACAGAGCTTTTGACTCACTGGAATCTATGTTCATACTATCAGTTTTTGTGATTCGGAAATTGGCCCGCGGTAGCGCTGAAGCCTATAAAGTTTAATTTTGACGTTCAAATTTAAATACTAGGTTATGTTATGTCACTGATTGTAAGTATACTAAAATTATTTAACTTTCTTAAAATGTATTTGATTTTTTTCCTAAAACTATTTTGAATATCTACTTATTATACTTTAAATAAATATTTTTTAATTACTGAAAATAGTAAATACCCTGTTTGGAAGATTAACAGCAGGCTTTTCTTCTTTCTTGAAGTTTCGATATAAGTTTTCGCGGAGTCTTCAGCCGCTTTATTTTTATGTACACCCATTCCACAATATTAATTTTTCTTTCTCTAACTTTGTTCAATTTATTGAATTCGAGTGTGTGAAAGACATTTTTCAAGACAGGGTTGTTAACCCCGTTCCATAATTCCTAACCCAGTAATTAAATTTAAACAACAGTGCTTCCGCGGACAAATTTCCAAATAAAAAAACTAACAGTATGGCTACCGCGGACAAATTTCCAAATAAAAAATCTAACAGTATGGCTACCGCGGACAAATATCCAAATAAAAAAACTAACAGTATGAACATAGATTTCAGTGAGTCAACATCTGTGCTGATACAAAGTTTTCTGAGTCGATGCTTCAATTTTAGGTCGAAACTTGATAATTTGATAAATTAGATAATTTCGAATCTATGGTGTCTGAAATTCAACTATTGTCGTTTGAAACCTTGTAGATTTAAAAAATGTATTTCAACTCGAAAGCATTAATAGTTAAAATTTTCCGTGTGTAAGCGATTCTGCACAAATAAAATCTACAGAGCAAGTTTTACACGTGGGGACTCTACATATATTTATTTGAAAAATCACATTTTTTATTTTCAAACAAGATTTTCAGAAACATAATTTTGAACTAAACCGTCTTATGTAACAGCATACGTAAAAGGGATTATCAGAGAAAAGTATGCAGCTAAACCTAAAACATTTCCGGCTCATTACGGACAAATATATAATAGCATTTCCCACTGGTTACACTTTTCTTACACTTACTGTAGCGTTTGAATCAATCCCGAATCTTATTTTTGTCAATCTATCCTTAAAAAAATCACATTTCTCGTAGGGCTTTGACTTTGCCAATACCCGGTGACCCGGGAACTCGGGCGAGTACGCGATGACACGGGTATTACCCGGGCACCCGGGATATAACCTAAATATCGGGTACCCGTGTAGTCGGGTAATACCCGGGTACTCGGGTAAGTTTCGGGTATCAGGAATACAGTGAAACAAAAGGTGACATGATCACAAATGTCTGATAACCCTTCATTCAATTCGACAGCATGTCGCCTCAACGGCCAAGTTGGATATGGGATTATTTTGGTATAAAGTGTCATATATTACAGCGAAATATTTTTGTACCAAAACTCAACGTCATCACTAAGCCACCATGGAGAAATCTTTAGAATCCAAAAAAATTCGTCGGGTACCCGGACACCCGGGTATTACCCGATTATCCGGGTACCCGAGTTTTTGGTTATTAACTGGGTACCCGAGTAATACCCGTGATCTCGGGTACCCGGGTCCCCTAATGTCCGAGTAAATATACAAATACCGGTCATGAAGTCCTAGCCCTTATTTCTGGACCGGATTTGTGATAGACGTCGATTTTGTTCGCTTCTGCTGTACCACCTACTTGAGTTCGTGCAACGAAATTAATAGTCATTGGTCTTTCGAAAATTGCCAAGAAAGGAGATCTGTATTACAATTAATTCAATGAATGGAAAGTGAATGAATTCAATTCCCTTGATATAACCTCAAATAAAGTTACAGCTTAACATTGCTTACATGTATCAAAATTACTGCAGAAGCATAAATTCTGAAAAAACCACAAAGAATGTTACATTGATCGACAATAACTCATTGGTAAATATCAATCCTAAATATGTAAGTTGAACAAGCAAGTGTATTTAAACTTCTTCACTTAATAATTACTTTGAAAAGAATAAATAAAAATGTGTGAAGGCTTACAATTGAAGGGGATTAAATACATTAACTTTTAGTGTTTCTCGGTTGGAATTGAAAATAGTTTCCTAACCACTTCTGAAAAGAATGGAATTAAATTTCAGAGCACATCTATTCTCTAGTTGCTCATTTTATCTGATGGAAAAATCGCACATTTAACCTTCCGGCGGGCGCGCCTTTAAAACACACACGGGCAGACAATAGAAAAGCAGCACTGAGTGCTGCCACGCACCCACCGGAAGGTTAAAGGAAAGAATAAATCTCACTTTTACGTTAAAACCTGAATATCTTTATTTTCTCTATGCTTCTCTTCTAATCGGGTATATCATTAAGCTATTTCCCTTTCGGCGAGCCTCTAGGGGTAAGCGTGACACTACCCGATTCGGGTAGTGTTTTTTAGGTGGATTTGTAGTAAATGGGCTCACCACACCCACGACCGCCAACAGCAACGCAGTAGTATCAGACGGTCACCCATCCAAGTACTAACCGCGCCCAACACTGCTTAACTTCAGTGATCTAACGGGAACTGGTGCTTCCAGCGTGGTATGGCCGTTGGCCATCATATGGGTCATCACAGTTAATTCGTACACTGTAAAGCTCTATGCAAAGTTATAAATTAAATTTTTTGATCTGAATACACTCAATATGGAGAAAAATTTTCCAAGTGTACTCGCCTAAAATTTTGTTATCCCCAATCTTATCCAAACTCCACTATAGATTGTAATGCCAGTCGGCCTCTTTCAATCCTGCAAAGATGCTCAATTGGTTTTCAAGATACAGATACCTGTATATTCCACCATTCACCCTGACCGCTAATTTTCTATTATACATAACTTCTGCTACATTTATCCAATTTGACTTTTTATGAGGGTTTTGGAAAGTTGTGTTAATTAAGTTTAGAATAAAAATAATAATTTTTAAATTAAAAGAATATTACATGTTGATTTCTCCATTTAAACAAAATTTTAGAGTTTTTCTTGAAATGCGGCATTTTTTATTTTGTTTTAAGGGCATGTGATACTTCAATCGGGTTCAGTTCCCCGGGTTTTTGTCCACAAAACTTAAAATTGGTAAAAACTGAATTCGGAGATGCTATAAAATAGAATAACAGACTTCCCCGAACTCTTTTTTTAAGGGATAATAGCAAAAAATATATATTCTGTTAAATAAAATTTTTCTGTATATGCACTATTTGGGGGTTAGGACCGGTTGTCAAGTCTCTGTCATTCCGATAATGTTGGTATCTGTTGTACCGAGTGGCATAGAGGTCGTCCTAACGAGCATAAATTAAATTATTTATGAAATATATTTTTTGGATTGCCTACAAACAAGCTTAGTTCCGGGACATTAGTTACTATGTTTTATTACTTGTCATAAGTTTTCGACCAAAAATATTGTGTAGTTTAGAAGTAAAGCTGCGGGGAGAATTGTAGCACACATAACCTCAAAATACACACATATTAATCAAGTTTAGCAAAATGAATTTTTTTTTTAATTATTCCACAACAGAATAGTTCGGGGACGTCCGTTAGCATGTTCGCTATCATTCCCAAAATTATGAAGGCCAAATCTTTATTATTGTAGGAAAAAAGCCGGGGGAACCTAACACTGCTAAAATCGATCATTGTTTATGTATCATATGCCCTTAAGTAACTTAGGAAAAAGCTTGATTTTTTCTCTCTTGAAAATCAGCCCAAAACCAAAATGGGATGGTAAGAGCTGGTGGTGTTTTTCGCAAAGTGGGAGTATAAGACCTAGTTAGTGGCGAATAGATGCGTAACGAACCTTCTTTCGAAACCCATAAATGCTAGACGCCCTGTCTGGGGCGTTAGGACTAGGGCTAGGACTTCATGGCGGGTAGGGGACCCTGATATCCGAGATAACGGTAATTACTCGGGTATAACGAGTACTCAATGAATTTGTCTGAATTCAATTCAATTGGACTTAGAATTCGTCAACTTGGGCGTTTAATTGTACTTGTGTAATAAGTGGTGGCTTTGTGATGACGTGTTTTCCTACGAAAATATTTCGCCGCAAATATAACACTTTATCACAAAATAATCCCATATTCAACTTGGTCGTTGAGGCGACATGCTGACGAATTTAATGAAGGGTTATCTGACATTATTGATCATGTTACATTTTGTTTTACTATATTCTTGATACCCGAGACTTAATCGGGTATTGGCATAGTCAGAGCCTTAGTTTGTTCACCTGTACCAGGTGAAAAATTCAAACTTTTAAGTGATATTATAAGAGTCAATTTTCTTCTAGGATCGACTATTGATGCCTCCAGTTTATTATTATTCAATCACCATACCGATAAAACGACAGACCGAAATTTCGGGGATAACACCTTGCAAACTGTGTTTGAAAATGCATAATCTTCATCGAAAGTGTGGGTTCGAGCGGGTAGTCGAGGAGCGAAGGAACGGTCGTGTCATCCTCCCCACTCAGTCTCTTGCCATGAAGATTATTATTGTAAAATATACTAGAGGTCTTATCATTTATAGAAGGTTTTTTTGTAACTGAAAATGGGTGCATATTACTTTTAATAGTTTTAGACAGAAATTTGCAATATAAATTAATATTAAAATGAGGGAATCCCGCTTAGTATTATAATTTATATTTTTTTAATTAATATGTACTGAGTGAAAATGCGGCAACCCAACATCGTTGATGTTTTGTTTTCCTATTTTGACATTTGGTGCAGTGCCTTATATTAAAAATCTTGATAAAAGACGCATAATACATCTAGAAGTGCTTCAATTATTTCAACTGCGTCTATTTTTCCGTATATAATTTATAATTATTCAGTAAATTATAAAAATGGTATTTAACTCAACTTTTAAATTTTCGCGCGAATGAAAACGAAAACACGTTTGCATGCGTAAGGTTGGATATAAATTCTGCCACACTCAACTGGGATGCAACACTGTCACGTTTCAAACTATTTCATCACAGATTTTCAACATTTTGGATTTCAACAAACTTTTTGTGAGTGGAGGAGCTTCTGAATCTACTTGAAGTTTGTTGTGCGTTTTTGTTAAATATTGAAATATAAGATACTTCAATTTGATCTAATTATGATCATTCTTCTTCTTGCAGTTATATAAAATGTGAGTGGTGTCACGCAAATTTTACCCGAATTCACCCTACTTGTTGATTATTCTTAATATTTACGCCACATGCTTTTCTTTTTAGTAACATTATTTTTGTATTCCTCAACTTTTTTCTCTGATCAACCGGGTTTTTCATTATAATCCGCGGACGACGTCAAGTGTTTGATGAGCTGAATGTGTCAAAAGCTTATAACGATGATTCAAAACCTTGCGAAGATATTAAATTGCGATCAAATTTTATTCTGGCTCCATAAGGTATTAGTCGCCTACTTCCTGATAATCTATGAAGTTCCTTACAATGTGACAGTTGGTTAGTTGAACCAGTTTTTTAGCTGCTGCCACCGATGGCATTAGCTGCCAGGTGAATCTCGACTCGGGAAGAGTCCAGATTTCGAGCGCGGATAGCACTTAGATGGGTGACCACCTGCGACGCGTTGTGTATTCGTTGCGTTTTAACTAATGTCAAACGGGAGGTTTAACGCCGAAGACGATTGTGTGCATTCGATGGTTAGGGTCAAATGCCTGCCTTCAAACTCGACTGTCGAAAAGCCGGCTGAACTCAGGAGGTGGTTTTCTTCAGTTTTCCTCACCCCTGGTCAAACGTCCAGGCAAATGCGAGTACTTCTAACAAAGTTGTATGCAGCCGAGGCTTACTACTGGTTGTGATTAAATTCATACAGTGATTCTGAGCACTTAGTAAAAGAAAAATTTTCACAGACCCATACCCTGTGAAGTGGAGTCGTCTGGCGGTATATGCACTCATGCTAAAGGACTTAAATGATACTTTAGTAGCGAGGGTGACCCGTGATATATCTCTTTTTCACCGGGGTTCGAAAATAAAAAGGCACAGTACAATAGGTTTTAACCGCAGTGCTACGAGACTTAAATGGACCAGCCTTACAAGACAGTAATAATAGCTGCTACCAGTAATCTACTGGCTCCTAGATGTTCGAGATGTTCAGTGCATCTTGCGCGCACATTACCTGTAGCCAAAATCACATTAGGATGAATAGATGCATGTTTCACATTCCTTGATATTGTTTTTTTCTTCATGCCTTACCTCGCTATACTTATGGATCATGATTGCATAGGTTGCCTGTAAGGTCCGGTTAAGTGGACAAGTAATATTTATGATAAAGACTCTTTCTCCTTTTTTCTCACGTATCATGATGTCGGGTCGATTGGCTCGGATATAATGTTCCGTTTAGATGGATACAATTCAGTATAAGATGTAGTCTTTGTTTTCTAAAACGTGCATTGAAATGTATCTATAGAAAGGCATCCATTCTGTGCACCTTGAAAACTACGGGAAAATGCCAAGAATTTATAAAAAGATCCGGGAAATTTAAATAAAACATTTTTATCCAGTCAAGTACCTGATGAGTTAACGATGTTACGAATTAAATTAATACAATCTTTGAAATCTCTTGCGACGATGTTGTAGTAGGCACAAAAGTAGAAACATGATGTAGTTTGAAGTTCATCTTTTACCGCTGTTGTACTTTCATACACAGCAGCCGAGTGCGTTTATGGTGACGTCAGTCGCCTTTGAATGCTTTTTGATAGCTACCATCTAAGCAAATGAGGAAGCTCATTATTATCTCAGGTTGTTTTTTTCAATAGTCTGCACGGGGATGTTCCGTTATATATCACCAGTCATGGACGCATTTTTGTAATGCAATCAAGTGATCTGAAAAAAGCAGTATGCCTAATCTGACATATTCGGCAAAGGCTGGGTTTTTATCCCATCATCCACGGATTGCGTTGCAGCCAAGTGCACGATGTGGGACCTACATCTTAAGGTGGGATCCGAACCATCAGAACATCGATGAAAGTACATAGAAAAATTTCCAGAGGTACCGGCTCAGGGATCGAACTCCAGACCTCTAACGTGAAGTCCGAGCGTCTAACCGCCTGAGTCATCTTCTGAATCTTCTTCTTAATTATTATTTTTTTTTAAACTTGTTCTCGGGTGAACCCGGTTTTCCATCATCAGCCACGGACTAGTGTTTGATGAGATGAGATCTTTTGCGATAATGTTATAGTACACACATGCCCAGCTAGGAGAAATTCCCTTTGGAAACAGATGGGTCGCTTCCACCTCCATTTCTTCTGAAGATCAGGAGTAGTAATATAAAATTCAATATACAATTTTAATAGCAACTACAGTTTTAATTATTTTATTTCAGTATGTTTACATTTATTTTCAATGAAGGTAATAATGGAAAAGAAAAGTTTATAAAGTGAATTTTTGTTGTTGTACATTATTGAATATTTTAATAGCACAGTTTTGTACAATGTAAAAATACTGTAACCCAACAAATACCTTGAATTAGATTAATATTTTATAATCATATTTGAATTCTGTTACTTATAATTCTACCTTGTGTATAAAGCCAATATGTTGATTGATACTTCAAAAAGTATCAATCAACATTTTGGTACATTGTACAAACCTGTGATAATAATATATGCAATAATGTACAACTTTTCTTTTTAATTACCTTCATTAAAAATAAATATAAACATACTGAAGCATAATAATTAAAATTATAGTTGCTATTAAAATTGTATATTGAAATGGTAGTCGCTCTGAAGAAACCCTACAGATATTTCGTGTCTACGGGGCTAGGCGACGTCACTAGACGAGAGATCACCGCTCGACTCTACCACTACACCCGCTCTTCAAAAGAAATGGAGGTGGAAGCGACAACAGTGATGATAGTCGATACATTTCTTTTATGTCCACGACCTTTTTTCACTCCTTTATGAACTTTGGACCTGCCTATCAAACATATAAAAAATCACATTCGCCATTATTTACCCTAGTCTCTTTTGGCAGAAGACCCCGCACAAAATACATTGGAATTTCTTTATCTTTGGATATTTGGTTCTTCATGGTGTCCCGATCAACAGTTGTCCGTAGAAAAATCTTCGGAAGTAAGCCGTTTAGTGACCAGCCGGGGTCAAAGATTGATTTTTGTGGTTCGGTTCATAAGTTTTTAGCAAAAATTATGTGAAACAAAAGAGCGCTTTTCTATGTTATATTTTACTTGGCGTTTTCTGACAACTTCAGAATCGAACCTGGCTCATTGACTCAAAGAACTTTTTCTTCTGAAAATGATACCGATCACTAAGTCGACCCGCACCAGGTGTTCTCTCGATGTCCAGGTATTTTTCGGGCAACTTCTCCGGGAAGAGTTACATGCAGGACATTACACCGATCACCAGGTCGACCGCAAAAGGTAAATCGATATCCAAGTATTTTTCGTGCACTTTCTTCGGGGAAGTTTCCCATCAGGAGATTATACTGATCACCAGGTCGACCAAAAAAGTGAACCCGGAGAAGTTGCGCGAAAAATACCTGGACATCGAGTCGACATTTATGATCTCCTGGTGAGAAACGTCCCCGGAGAAGTTACACAAAAAATACTTGGATATCAAGTTGACTTCTTTGGTCGGTCTGGTGATCGGTATGATCTCTTGGTGAGAAACGTCGCCGGAGAAGTTACACGAAAAATACCTGGACATTAATTCGATATTTGCGATCGACCCGGTGATCGGTATAATCTCCTACAAGTAAACCTCCCCGTAGAAGTTGCATGAAAAATACCTACTATCGGCGAGAAAATTCGAGTCCTCTGGCTTTGATGTTAAAAAATTAAGTGAAGAAAATATGGTAGCTCAATGAATGAAGTATCATTTTAAAGGTCAAAATGTACGTTAATAAGCCTGAAACGAATATGCCAAAAAAAATTGTATAGCTTACAGACCCGAAAATCTATTAAGAAGTAGGGAAATTTGATAGCTTTTAAAGACAGTGAACTTTGGAACATAGTTTTTTATTGAAAAAATAATAGTGAAAATGTGAAAAAAATCATGATGGTACTTTAAACATTTCTACACAAATTGCCGTTGAGAAATTTGCAGAATATAACAAATTGTTCGTTTTTTGTACTGTATGTGCTTCTTTTTCTCTTCGTGCAAATTGCGATATTTGAAGACAGTTTTTTGCATTGGAAAGCAAGTGTCAGAAAGCAGCGAGGTGCCTTTTTTCATGCGATCGTCCTCGTCTTTCCTCAGCATGTGCTTCCAAGTTTTTCTGAGGAAAGACGAGGACGATCCAATGAAAGAAGGCACCCCGCTGGTTTCTTACACTTGCTTTCCAGTATAAAATACTTTCTGCAAATATCGCAATTTGTACGAAGAGAAAAATAAGCACATATTTCTTTCAAATTGTAAATAATTACGAATAGTTCAACTAACTACCTCTAACTTGAATCGCTTCATTATCTTTATTAGAACTGAAGATAGTACAGATGTATATTTATGTACAAAAAACGAACAATTTGTTGTATTCTAAACATTTTTCAACGGCAATTTGTTTAGAAATGTTCAAAGTACCACCATGAATTTTCTCAGATTTTTCCTATTATTTTTTCAATAAAAAACTATGTTCCAAAGTTCACTGTCTTTAAAAGCTGTCAAATTTCCCTACTTTTTGATAGATTTTCGGGTCTGTAAGCTATACAATTTTTGTTGGCATATTCGTTTCAGGCTTATTAAAGTACAACATTTTGACCTTTAAAATGTTCCTTCATTTATTGAGCTACCATTTTTCTTCACTTGCTTTTTTAACGTGAAAGACAGAGGACTCGAATTTTCTCGCCGATAGTAGACATCCACTCGACATTCTTGATCAACCTAGTAATCAGCATGGCCTCCTGCTAGGAAATGTTCGCGGAGAAGTCGCATCTTATTTTCGCAGAGACATCCTAGGCGGTCCGCCAGTTTAGCCTACACTGGCTCGTTACGCTGTTCTCTTTGCTTTGTTCTGTCCGGGTACCGGGTCCGACGTTAACCCAAAAATTATTAAAGCAGAATCGAAAAGTAAAGTTAGACATATCAACTTCAAGCCATTCCAAAGGCCCAGTTGGTTAGTCTGCTTATTTCTAGAATAAATCTGACCTTTCTTCTTTTTTTTTTTTTTTTTCTTGAAAAACGCGGATTCGAGTTCCCTCTCTGATTCATCGTAGACGCAAAATACGTCGAGGTAGGGTGAGTTCAAAACAAAACTCACCAACACACGTGCACATTAAATTCACCTGTGCGAATTAAATTAATTTAATAAAAATAAAATATACCGTTTTTGATGTGAACATTCTTGTCAAATTTACTTTTACACCTTTTCATACCAAATTCACTCAAGTACTGGCTATGAACAGCAGTGGACGCCCTTTAATGAATATGGGCGAAAACCAACCCTCTACCTCGCTCAACGTTGAGCAAAATAATTTTGTTACTTTGTAGCGGAGGAGAATAATCGGATAATGGATATTTGTTCAATTATGCTTGCTCGTAACAAATAGCTGTTGGCAGCGGTGGGATTGGTTTTCTTTCTCTTTAAAGGCTGTTGTCCATTAAGAACACAAAAAAAAAATTTAAACAAAATGTTACGCTTTGAATTCCAAATGAGATTTGATGGCCAAACAATTTTCGACGAGGATAGGATCTGTGCCGCTTCGGCAGGGTGATGTTCTCCGAGTTTTAATCGTTCGTGCCGTCGTGGCAGAGCAAATGGCATTCAGAATCTAAAACTTCCAATTTAAAAATTGTTGAAATATTTCAATTGAGAGTTTTGCAAAAACACAATAAATTCCTAAAATTTTGCACAGTAATTTACTGTTAACCATTTATCATTAAGTATGCATCTAAGTCTATTATCCATTGCGTTATAATTATTTATTTCACTATTGATACCCATGTTCTCGTAAGTGTTCGTGAAGTTTGTCCCATGCCGAAGAAACTCAGGCATGACTAATAAGCCCAAGCGCGCGCTATTACCCGGAAGCAAGAAATTGAGAAAAGTGCAGTGCAAAGTCAAGTGAAAAAAACTTCAAGGCCCGTGGATCAAATCTCCTTTATTGACTATAGTTAATACAAGCAGACATTGAGATAGAACCAGAAGTAAAGCCCGTTCCCCGGATTTTAACATTCCGGGCCAGAACTAGGCAACGTATAGCAATACCATTTTCGAATATAAAATTGACCAAAGGGTACGTCCCGTTGCTAGACACAAATCCGGGACTTTATATAGGAAATGCGGCAGTTGGTAGTAAACAGTCAATGCCACGTGTTGGCGATTAATACCACCCAATCTGACGTGGACATTAATATTCCTCCACAAGAGTTGATCCCATTCGAGTATGTAACCCTTTCTAGCGAAGAAGACGTTTTTGATGTCCCAACTGTACCGTGAAAGGTTGCGGAAAGGATCGAAACCATCTTAAGAAAAATGAGGACGGATCATGTCAATCCGGAAGAACTGCCATATGTAAACAAATGGGGGCTAGTGGACACGACTGATTTCTACTGCCAGGAGATAAATTGCCAGTTACTAATGTGATTAACATGTTCTGACAGTTGACGATAAGCCTGTTAAGCATAGACAGTATCGGAAGTCGCAGAAAAATGAGAAAATTGCAGAAGAATTGGTAAGAAAAATGATCTTAACGTTGAATCAACATCACCGTATAACTCGCCGTTGTTGATCATTCCAAAGAAACCCGATAAATATGGGAACAAGAGATGGCGAACGGTAATCGATTTCCATGATTTCCACGGTGATCGATTTCCGGTCCAGAATATAAACGATATTCTGGACCGTTTAAAGAATACCCAATACTTTTCTGTGCTTGACCGGGCCTCGAGATTCCATCAAAATAAAATTGCTTCCGAAGACCAACCTAAAACAGCCTTCTCGACCAGGTATGGGCACTTCCAATGTAAGAGGAAGCCGAGTTTAGACCGATAATTCGAATCAGATCTAGGTACACATAATACTGAAGCAATTCCTACCTTTCACTACTTAATACATCATATGAACTCCGCAAAGCTTTCGAAACTTAATCAAACTTCCAAGCACAAGACGCTAAACCTGTATCCTGATTGTACTCCCATTATCGTTTCGCCCATATCTGTTTAGGTGGGTGATCGATCATGATGATAGCGATGATCTGAATAAGCCTGGGGCCACTGACGATTAATGGGTGATACTACCAATTCAATGGATCTGGACTTTTCTCCAATATTAGGTTCATCAAGAACATGGAGTTTCACTGCGAGCTAATGGCCTCTCTTCAACGTAGTACCAAAGTGTGGCGAGCGACCATTTTACTCGAGGTGTAGCCACTACTGAATGTTCTGCCCGACTACTCACGTAGGTTGGAACAGAGTCTCTAAAATTTTCGAGTAAACGTGGGTTATGGATGCATTGATGTCCTTCGTTATTCCAGACTGCGTCATAAAATAGCGACTGCTGAACGAGTATTAGAACAACTCACTGAGGCAATAACTGAGCTGGAGTATCATTCCCAAATGTACTCGCTAACATCATTCCCACGATCTGAGCTGCACAAATCACATGAGTCATTATATAACGGGAAATAGAAATGAAGACAATGGAATAAGAATTAGCTTATGCTGCAGCAGGAATGAATGGCATCAGTGATGCCCTATCCAGAAAAAATTACACTACAGTCCTAGAAAACGTAGCACTTGTATTAGAAGCTACTAGTCTAACTGAGTACCAGCGTACCATAAAATAGTTACTCAATGTAATCCAGACTTCCAGGGAAGAACGCTTACGCCCATCACTGTTGGCCAACAAACATATGTCGACAATTGTCAGGGAGGTATAAGATCATCTTCCTGAGCTGGCGTTTCCTTTGGCGCTACCGTCGATAAATCTTACTAGATTTAACAAAGATTTCTGCAGTCTCCATCCGGATGCAAGAGAGGAAACTTACAGCGGCCTTGGATATCCCGTTCCTGGACAGGGTCAAATACCACTTGTATAAATTCAACCAAATATGAACCCTACAAAACGTCTTAGGGAATGGAACTGGGCTTGCGTACATATTACCACAGGAAAAAATATCTAGCGTTGGATGTTGAACAGCGAAGTTACATGTTTCTGGACGAACGTGACCTTTGAACCTGTTAACTGGTATATGGCCGATATCTGTGCCATGTATCCCAAGTTATCCTCGATGTCGTTCTGGTCCTAAAATGTGAGGTTGCATTGCTACGCTATCCAACGAAGGATTTTCTAAGAACATGTGGTATCCGTGTCACATACGATGAAAGGCCATTTTGGGCTCCGGCCACCAGCTTGGGAGGCTGGCTGTACTCTTTAACAACCCCAGAAGCAGCGTATTTGTTCTGCATATGACAACCCCAGCAAAAATGTTTGATAGATCGAACTGGTTTAATCCAATTGGCATCTGGTTGTTCTCTGAAAACTGCCAGCGTTGCCATATCCGCCGTGACCTGGAAGGAAGACCTTCACAAATAAGTGTATGAGACACAAATAAATTAGGACCTTGTTGAATTGCACCCATAATAAGTCAAAATCGTGACTAAATTGACACGACGTCAAGTCAATCTTTAGAAAGAAAAATGATCTAGCAAGGAGACAAGGTTGGCGCAACTCTTCTAGATTTGGAAGACAAATTATCCTTCCTCGACCAACATCACTTAGACATCCGTGAGCACTACCATTAAACTCATGCAGTCCGTGGAAGGGTAGCAATATTGGGAATAGGATTCATCAGCTATCTGTCCAGAACCTACATAGCGACCGAAGGAATCAAGTCGCTGAGGTAAAAAAAAGGAAATCGCCAACAGAACAATAAGGAACAACCTCAAAATAAAAACACGACAATTCATCACCCAGAGCCAGTAAGCAAAACAATCTATTTGGAAAACAGCATGGAAACAGGACCTGAAACCGTAAATGTAGCTGACCGGAAGGAGGAGGATGCCTAGTGTACCCAGTCAAAATGTGATTGTGCTGTAAACATATGGCCTTTCTCGAGAGTGGTGTCAGTATCGACGTTGCGCTCTAGCTGTGCCGGAAGCCAAGCCATCATTGAAGGGTTAAACATTGAGACTTGTTGTCCTTGAAATATGAACTGTGAGAAAATATACCTATACATTTATATATACTTGCACACACTGATTCCAACGTGATTTGTTCATATGGTCTTCAGGGGATGACGAGGCATACGAAAGGGGCCATTTGTTACGCACTACATGCGCGTATATGGGGCATAATTTCTGAAATGTACTCACCTCGAAAATGAAAGTTGTCCGATCGGGCTAAAAATTGGCACCATTGTAGTCCTATTAGATGGTACTCCTCTCACTAAAAATTAATTCATTTTGATAATTATTTATCAAAGTGGATGGGGTACAATTTTTGGATTTTTTAGGCAAAGCCTTACTTTCAAACATTTGTAACTTTTTTCCTATTTGCTTAAACAAAAGTTCAGTATAAATGTTTTTGATAGATTTTTTCGCAAACTTTCTGGTGGTCATAAAGATTTTTAAAAAAAGTGCAAATTTGACCCTCATTTTTGAAAATCAAAAATAAAAAATCATAGAGCGGGTGGCGCGCGAACTCCCCTAGTGCGCTCACCCCGAGGATCTTTGTGCAACGCTTTAGTGCCAGTTTTTTAAGTTAAGTAATATTATATGCTACCAGAATAACTGCTCTTTTAAAAAAGTGAGGCATAAAGCAACTAATCTTAAACTCCGCGGTGTTGCCCACGACTTGCATTTGAAATTCCCTGCACTACCAGAAGGAGCGCAAATTTGCAGTTCATGTAGATATCAACTCAGCGTCGATCAAGAATGATGATGGAACTCGTTCACATGTTCAGAAAAGGTTACTACTGTGTAATGTCAGCGAGTTATATGCTCAATTTACATCAGAACAGGCCTGGAGATCAGTATTTCGAAATTCACAAAACTCAGACCTCGTCATTGTGTTCTAGCAGGAAGCAGTGGCACTCATAATAGATTATAAAAACTTAACGGAAAATTGCACTAGTCATTGAGAATGAACATGCGAGTAGTAATGTTCAATTTGCATAATTATTTTAAGTGTTTTTTGTAGTTTATCGTAATATCTTGCACCAAATTGTGTATAAAATATTTTCATATCACGCAATTGTCTCGTAATTGTAATCCAAATATTTTGTTGTTACAGTAACATCTTTGATTTACAACAACAATTTGATTATCGCAAAATGTATTAGCACAAGTCGCAAATATTGTGTAACAAGGAAAAGAGAAGAGCCATTTATACGAATAAAATCGCCTCTCTCTAACATCGCAAATGATATTAATCAAAAAGCCACCGAAACTACTTGGCAGAATGATTTACATCGAACATTACCGTTTAACTTCTACTTAGGGCCATGATAGTCCGTCTAGAGAGCGCCACTTTAGCGCTCAAGTCAGTCTATCGTGGTGCTAAATAGTTCCCCGATCATTTTCTATGCGGATGAGTAATAATTGTATTTGGCCAACAGTAATAAACTAGGGTGCGACGAAAGAACAAAATTTTGAGAATTTTCTATTACCCTCCAGTGAGAAACCCCCAAAGGTTTTTTTTGATCAACCAATATCTTCATACAGTCGGAACTCGAAATGGGGCCCAAATTCATAAAGTTCACATATTTACCTGAAAATGGTTACTCCAGGGATTTTAAAGTCGCGGAATACAAATCTGGAGTCAGAATTTTTAAATTCAATACGGTGGACCTAATATGGCGGAAAAAATTTTAAAATGACGCTGGGTTTGGCTAAAAACAGTTACTTGAATGTTTTTGGGGTAGCTGATTATGAATCTAGGGTCAAATAGTCCAGTCAATGAAGGATTTAAAAAAAAGTTCGGATAGGTAGAATTTTTTTTCCACATATACGTTGGGGATGGCTGTATAAAGATACTGTAAAAAGTCCCCAATCATGTGTGTACGGCAACGGCCGCCATGATGGAAAGTGTTAAACAATAACATGTTTTTTAAAATTCATTTACGCTATAAAATTGGATTAACTGTACAATTGTGCGATTTCTGAACAAATAAAGTAAAAGCTGAAAATATCCTGGAAAGAACTTCGGAAATAAATCAGGCGATTTGCAATGGAGCAAATGAATATTCCTGTTTAAAAAAAAACGACCAATTCATTTGCATTAAAAATTATCAGTATAAAATGAGCTCAACTTCAGTGTACAATTTGACATGCTTAAGGGAATGATTTTGACATGAAACTTCTTGTAACTGTTCCTCCATATTCATACAATATATTTCCCAATTTTCGGGTCAGAATAATAATATTTAAGTCCTCTTCTAATACTTTAAACAAGTAAATTTGAAAATTGAAGCTACGAGGTAGGCAGCAGCGGTGATTATGAGTCCTAATGGCAACAGTGGGAGCGGGGCCAAGAATGGCTACCTCGGTCTATTATATTGAACCCTTCAACATTTTTTTTGATCACTTTTCCCAACAATATAATAGACCGAGGTAGCCGGGGGGGCCGCCCGGCGGCGCGGCCGGGGCGGCCGGGGGGGGGCGGAGTCGCCGCGGGTGCCCACCCCGTAGCTTCAATTTTGAAATTTACTTGTTTAAAGTATATTGGGAAATATATTGTATGAATATGGAGGAACAGTTATAAGAAGTTTCATGTCAAAATCATTCCCTTAAGCATGTCAAATTGTACACTGAAGTTGAGCTCGTTTTATACTAATAATTTTTAATGCAAATGAGTTGGTCGGTTTTTTTTAACAGGAATATTCATTTCCTCCAATGCAAATCGCCCGATCTATTTACGAAGTTCTTTCCAGGATATTTTCAGCTTTTACCTCATTTGTTCAGAAATCGCACAATTGTACAGTTAATCCAATTTTATAGCGTAACCGTTGATAATACGTCTTGAACTGTGAGAAACTTTTTTGTGCACTATAAAATTGTGAACATTTTTCAACATAATCATTTTCGAGACCCAAAATCAACCGTTCTCGAGTTATTTTAAAAAACATGTTATTGTTTAACACTTTCCATCATAGCGGCCGTTGCCGTAGACATGTGGTTGGGGACTTTTTACAGTATCTTTATAAAGCCATCCCCAACGTATACGTGGAAAAAAAATTCTACCTATCCGAATTTTTTTTTTGAGTAAAATTTGTTCCTCGTTGACTGGACTAAAATGTCAAAGATTCAAAATGGTAGACCCAATATGGCGGCGAAGATTTAAAAATTGCAACGCATTTGGCTAAAAATTGTTACTTGGGGGCTTTCGAGGTGGCTGATTACGAATCTTGAGTAAAAGTTTTTAAATTTAAAATGACAGACCCAATGTGGCAACGAAAATTTAAGAATCAAATGTACTGAAATAAAACTGGTTACTTGGGGATTTTTTAGATGGCTGATTACGAATCCGATGTCTACATTCAGACATTTGGTATTGCACTTTTAAGCAGATAAATCAATCATCGCATTAAAACGCCTGCATTTTGGCTACAACAATCTTATTGTGTTTCGTACAATGTATCCCAATAATTTAAATTTATTTCTTTACAAATGATATACCGAAAATCTACATTTAGACCTCGGATTCGTGATCCGCGAGCTCAAAAAACCCCAAGTAATAGGTTTTTTCCAAATATGGCAACATTTTTAATTTGTCGCTGCCTATTGTATACGACTTTTTTTAGTTAAAAAATGTTGATTCCTAATTCGTAATGAGCGACTTCGAAACCACGCGAGTAACCATTTTTACCCAAATGCGTTATAAATTTTACACTTTCGCCGCCATATTGTGTTCGCCATTTTTAATTTTGGATTTCAGATTAGTGATCAGCGATCCCAAAAATACCAGAGTAAAAATGTTACGCAAATATATCGAATTTTTACATTTTTGCCTACATATTGTGCCCGATATTTTTAATTTTTTAATTTAGACTTCAGATTCGTAATGAGCGACCCCAAGAATATCCGAGTAACTATTTTTAGCCAAATCCGTCAAAATGTTTACATTTTACGGCCATATTGGGTCCGCCATTTTGAATTTAGAAATTCTGACTCCAAATTCGTAATTAGCGACTCCAATCACCCTCGAAATATGTGGACTTTCTGAATTTGGACCCTATTTCGAGGTCCGACTGTATGAAATTAGTTGATAAAAAAAACTTTCAAGGGCTTCTTACTGGAGGGTAACAGCAACTTTTGGGCCCCCCCCCCCCCCCAGACCTATCTGCAAATTTTGTTTTTTCGCTCCACTCTAGTAGTAAACCCTCCAAATTCTATATCAATCAGGTAATATCTTCTGAAAATTAAGAAAAATATCCTGTGGGCCAAAGAATAGTGTTGAACTTTTTCTAGGTACAGTGTTTGGTAGTAAATAGTAATACAAAAATAGAGAATAAAAAACGAAATTTGTTTTTCAGTCAGAACTTTTTTAACACTGCAAGAAACGAGTTTTTTGGATTGTATTAACAGCAAATTGTTTTGAACATTTTTTAACAAGTCGTGCTTGAAATATCTTCAGCTGTGATCATAGAAACATGTCATTGTTGTCATCATTGTTGGAGCAATTTTTAGATCTTCCTAAAAAATGTTAAGCACGAAATATTAAACTTTTCTCAAAGAACTGTGCGGTTAACAGACTCCAAAAAACTAATTTATTTTAAAATTTAAGAAAGTTCTAACTCGAGCACAACTTTGGTGTGTATTTTCTAATTGTATACTATTATTCACTACATAAAACTGTACCCATTAAAAATTCAACATAATTTTTTAACACATCGGAAAATTTTGTTTAATTTAGAAAAATTAACATTTTCAAATCCATACAAAAATTAGAAGATATTATTCCATCGAAGTAAAATTTGGAGGGCACACTACTGTTGAGCAAATACATTTTGAACCCACTGTTAGAATCCGCTACCCGAAAAAAGTGTTTTCAGCCCACTAACTACTCATAAATTTATTTTTAATGTTTTACAGTTACAAAGGAATAATGTCCTATTTCCACACACATGCTCATAATATCGTTTACCAATTTTCTTTAGTACGTTGGGTTGTGTGGTGCATTCGATGTTTCGCCATTTGCAAGCGGATGGTTCTGTGAACGGTGTTAACGGCCTTGATCTTGTTGGTCGAATTGAGGCTAGTTTCAGATATGGATTTCAGTCTCTCTATGTACCCGTATCATTCATACTTTGAGCATCCACTGAGAACATGTCCAAGTGTTTCTGGCTCTTGCTTGCACGCTCGGCAGTTGGTATCGCCTACAGATGCATTCATTATGCGCTCGCTGTAAATTAAGGTGCCTATAGCGCCGTCTTGCCAGGCAAAAAGAAATCCCTCAGTCTCCGATCTCAATCCAGCAGACTTGAGAAACATGTTGGACAGACCTATCGATAACTCTTCTCTACGTATAATGCCGTAGAATTTTCCATGAAGGGGCTTGTTAGCATGTTCTCATAGTAGAAGCGAATGTTCTGCTTCCTGTACACGCCTTTTGAGCACCAAAGGTGTTAGTGATGTTAGGCCATGTGTAGTCTCGCTGGAATTACATGGGAGCTCAAGCTCATTTGTGGCAACGTATAGAAACGCCGCAGCATTGACGACTTCATGTCGATGTACGAGTCGCATAAGAGAATCTGTGCTATTTAGATCTGAGCAGGCCTTATCCAGAACCGTTCTTCGATGAAGACACTCCAAGCTCAGCAAATCTCTACCCCCTTTATCTCGAGGGAGGTATATTCAAGGTACGGAAGATCTAAGATAATGACTTCGATGGATTTTCATCATCTTGCGTGTGCTTCAGTCAAGTTGCTTCAAGTCATCTGTGTTCCGTTGCCAGCATATTGGTCGCCTGGATCTTATTCTTCCCAGATAATTCGGAAGCCCATATTTTTCTGAGAGTTTGGCGATATTTTTTTTCAAGAGCTCGCTGAAATATTATGTTTCTTTGACACCAGAAAGCAAAACATCTTCCCGTGAACGTGACTGGATATGACGAAAGTAACTGTCATGAATATACTCCTCTCAAGTTTCCAGAATCTCAAGAAACGACTAAAAATAATAACAGCAATGAACAAAATGATAATAGTAGTAGTTCAGTCGTGACTAAACTGCAGGAAGTCTTGAAACGCAAATGTGGCTCTCTCAGAAATAGTTTGTAATGGTTATAATTCTCTACCGAAATTCAGAAACGCAGGAATGAAAGTAGTTGAAGAATTTATACTCGTATTTAGAGAGAATTGTAAATCTTCCAAATTTGTATCCCATTCGCTATGATCCTTATATAAATAAGTCTTAATCGTAGTTTTTATTGATCTATTACATCTCTCCGTGGGATTCGACTGTGGTTAGTATTTCGGCGTTCTCAGATGTCTGATACCAAATTTCTGGGCGAGTTCCCTAATCGTCTTATTAACGAACTCGGTACCATTGTCTGATAGCAAAAATCTGGGAGTTCCCCACTTCGAAATTATTTTTTTGTGAAATTCATTCTCAATCGTTGGGCTGTTCGTCTTTTTGATTGGAATTATTTCTACCCATTTCGTAAATAAATCAACGTATACTAACATGTATTTGTTCCTGGATTTAGAATTAGGAAGTGGTCCCATGATATCAGTGGCAACCACTGTCCGTGGCACCTCAATAATTGTTTTTCCCATTAGACCTATTTTTTCTGATTGCTTGTCTTTGTTTTTAGGCAAATTTCGCATTTTTTGATGTATTTAAAATTTTGCGAGTACATCCCTAGCCAAAAGTATTTTTCGGATATTCTCGCATAAGTTTTTTCTATTCCCTGATGACCAGACTGTTTATTATCATGTCCTTCGCATAAGACTTGTTTCCTAAGTTTTTTTTGGGATTACTAATTTCCACGGATTACTTTCGGGTAATCTTTGTTTTTATTTTCTACGCTACTAGCTAAAATAGACGCTACGGATTTTTCTGATTCATTTCTTCTTGATAACGCGTCCGAAACTAAATTTGCGCTTCCCTTCCTATATAAAATTTCATAATCATATTCTATGAGTTCTAGGGCCCATCTTGCTAGACGACCTGTGGAATTTTTCAAATTGTAAAGCCATTTTAAGGCTATGTGATCTGTTATGACTTTAAAGTTATATCCTTCTATATAAGGCCTAAATTTTCTTATCGCCCACACAACGGCTAAGCACTCTTTTTCAGAACCGGATTATTTTCGTTCTGGTGCATTTAAGCCTCTACTGGCATATGCTATCACGTATTGGTTCCCTTCGATTATTTGAGTGAGTACAGCTCCTGAACCTGTATCACTCGCATCGGTTTCTATTTGGAAAGGATGTCTAAAATCAGGGCAAGCCAGGATAGGTGCTATCGTCAATAACCCCTGTATCGTTTCCAAAGCTTTTTCCTGTTCGTCTGTCCGTTCCCATTTTTTACCTTTTT
>CAKNWW010327835.1:0-12749 GCA_932074435.1 Andricus kollari
AAATAAAACATAAATAATGAAAAATGAAATTGTAGAATCGGATTGTTTAAAACATTCCATAAGAATTCCTGAAAAACATCATCATATCTTAAGTCTTCATTACATGTATTTGAGGTGTGAATTTTTGAAAACAAAAATCAAGTCAAAGCTCCTGATAGCTGACGAGACCGAATAGTGAAGTCGGGCCACGGGCGAGCTCGTTATCGTGCATTTTCGGCTGTACACAAGGCTGGCCGACGTATCGCGTAACAGAGCCGGCTCACCGACACGCTACGTTTGCATGTGTTTCTCCCAGATGGGAAAGTGGTGGGAGACGAAAAATCCCACGTTCTGGAGACTTTGGAACCGAATCGCAATAGAGTGCGGGCAAAAATGGGTTAGTCCACACGCTGCGGACAAAAACGAGTTAAATCTTTAACTCGTTTTTGCCCGTAGCGCTCGAGCTAATTCGTTCTTGCGCTGAGAAATAATCAACCCGCTTTCGCTCAGACTCTTTTCTTACTCCGCTTTTGCTATCAGCCCCTCAAGTGAACCTCAACAAGAATCATTTTTTAATTAGTATTATATTGTTATAAGTGAATTATTTTTGCTCTTTTCCCATAGTTAGAAAAAAATTAATTTGAACAAACAGAAACAAGTTTTCGGAAAATTGCTGCATCTCTAAATCTACTGAGACAAGCGCACCTCACCAAATTCTCTCAGTAAGTACTTCTAGGAAAAGTTATCTTCAACATGATAGGGGTCAAAAATAAGCAACTGTTCACATTTTCACGGGCGAATGTAAATTCGGATAGCCTAGGCAATATAAAAATAGTGCTGTTTTTTGTTTGGCTGTGGAGTCATTTTTTAGATCTCCAAAATGTTTTTAAGATTCTTGTCAAAGTAATGTTAAAGTGATAAAACTGTGAGTCCACTCTAAAGATTCACACGTCATAAAGGCCTAAGCTGTTAACCTAGCACTACGGGCGAACTTAAAGTCAATCACTTTTTCCCAATTTTTCAAACCGTTTTTCTTATTGTATATGTTTGACCATCTTAGTTGTTCTTTTCCAGATTCATTCTGAGAGGTTTAAAGTATACTCTGTACAAATTTCACTTCACGCAATATTAACCAAAGCGTACAATAAGTCTGCAAATATTGCAAAATTTTTGTAGAATTTTCCTTGTTGTAAAATTGTTACATAATGTTTCTATGATATGAAAAGTTAACAAAATCCATTTCGAAATCTCGGAGAATAAATAACTCCAAGATTGAATAAATTGGTTCATAATTTCTTATAAAACATTGAACTTGAAAAAGAAGTTGTATTTTTACGTGCTAACCTCCATAAGAGGAACAGTAGCTTTTAGAGAGCTGAAAAATGACTCTAAAGCAGAACAAAAAATAGGCATATTTTTATTTTGCCTAGGCTATCCGAATTTGCAGTCGCTCGTACAAATTTAAACAGTCGCTCATTTTGGTCCAGTCTAATATGATCCACGTAGAAAATTTGCAGCATATTTCAAATATCCGTTTTACTTCAGAAAAATGTATTCACAAAATAAAAAGAGATTTTTCAAAATATGATTCTCTCTCATTTTCATTTATTATTTCTTTCAACAACTATTTTTGTTAACTTGCAATAATTATTACCTCACTAAGTGAAAAGTGGACAAAAAGATAAAAATTTAAGAAAAAAACTGAAACTATTAGGTATTAATAAAGAAAAAGAAAGTTATAAACGATAATAATTTGTTTAAACAATTATTTTTGCTAATTTTAATTAAATATCAACTCACCCCAAGTGAAAAGTAGACAAAGGGTTGGAAATTTAAGAAAAAACCGTAATTTTTAGCATAATTCAAAGAGAATATTATTTAAAATAATAACAAATTGTTTAAGCAATTATTTTTGTTAAAATTAAATAACTATTATCTCACTCTTATTGAAAATTAGACAAAAAGTGAATTTTTTTGAAAAAACTGCGACTTTCTATCTCTTTTCAAAGAGAAAATTGCTAAAAGAAAATAAATTGTTTAAACAATTTATGTGAGTAATTAGCTCCAAAAACTCGCAAGATCCATTTTTTCACTAATGGGGTTTTTTTTGTGACCCTATAAAACAGTCTGATGGGGATGATATTTAAAAATTAATATTTCATTCGTATTCTATGGCTAATTTTAAACAGAAATGTTGAGTTTTATGTCGATTCAGCTAATATTGGCGATACCGAATGAAATTTACAAAAGCGTCTTTTTTTCTTATGGCAAATACGCGTTAAGCCTCATGGGGCTTGAATGACCTCTAAATAAAAATTTTTGTTTGTCAAAAAAAAAAAAGGATTTATGTTTGTGTGAATTCGAAAAAATGTCCGTCGATATGCATGAAAATTCGAAGAAAAAAATTTCCATTTTATTACTTGACCACTCTAATGGAGTTGCCGTCGATATGCATGAAAATTCGAAGAAAAAAATTTCCAATGCATTTTTGGACCACTCTAATGGAGATGCATATAAAAATTTGGATCTAAAAGAGTTGATTTTCCTAAAGTTGCATTCAAGCATTTCGACTGCAAAGAATAAATATCCGAGAGTGAAGTTTCTTAGAGTTACTTAGCTGCGTGCTGTTAAATTTTTTCCGAATTTCACTGTTTCTATACGTGCACGGTAGGGTGGACCAAAAAATTTACTTTCGAATAGAGGTTCCCAGAGAAAAAAATTTCCTCCAAGATTCAGCCAAGTCGGTTTAAAGGCCCGAATAATCCCATAAGATTAACATGAGACAATTATTGTTTTGCGAATTATAAGATTCACATATATGTTGACACATACGTGAGCTCTGTTTTTCTCTTTTTCACCATAAACTGTTTGTATTCGGCAATTGAAATCTTTTCAAGCATTGTTAAACTAGTTTAAAATTGTTTAACTAATTTTTACTTGTTTTAATGATTTTTTTTTCTACTAACTATTGAAAGAAACTTTTTTACGTGTAATCAGACGATCAATCATTGATAGGATGAATGATATACGTGTTTAAAGAATTCGCCGATTGTTTAAGCAATTAATTATTATTTACTTGTAAATTTTTCTTAAAACGAGGCATGAATCTCTACTTTTTTTTAATTTGGTTAACTTTTTTGCGTATTATTAAATATCTATGTCACTTAGATATTATTACCCCATTGTGCAACAAATTCGCATTTGTTTGAAAACAAATTTTCTGTAATGAATGTGTTAATTTGTCATTGGGGAGAGCTAGAGTTTTTGTTGAAACCATTATCGAATTATCGTTTGGATTATTGTTAAATACTTCAATGTAGAGGGCCCATAATCGAGGCTAATACGTCTGATTCAATGATGAATTTATTTCAATTTTTGGTGACCCTCAAGGCAATTTCACCATCAACATCCAAATATTATTTTCACTGAGGGTCGATAAAACTTCTTTCTTAATTATTAATTTATATAACATTACAATATTTAACGATAAGCGACGCCCTTAACCAAACTTAGAAGAAATATCAGACTTTCATTTATCGCATTTCTATCAGAATGTACAATCAACATTGAATTTTGCTCTTATTAATGACAAATTCGATAGAATGAATTTGTTTTAATTTTCTCAATTTTCAATTTTCTCAATTTGTTTTAATTTTCTCCTTTATTCTATAAATCATAAGTATCGAAGTATTTTTCCACTGTTTAATTGTTTAAGCAATTATTATTTGTTGAAACCATTTTTTAGACTGTAAATCGTGAAAAGTTATTACTTTTTGGGATAAATAATACAGTGGATGAATTTCAAGAATTATAATTCTAGTGTAAGATACTTGACAATTCTTTAAACAATTTTCATTTGTTTAAAACAAGTTTTTATTCTGCAAATCATGAAAAGTTATTATTTTCTGGAATTAATGTCACAGGTGAAGAATGTGAAGAGCAATATTTGTTGAGAAAGTCAGTTTTCAATTATATAAACAATTTATATCACTTTCTCCTTTTCATAGGATAGATGAAGAAAATTCTAGTTTTTTCGAATCACTTACACTATGTTGCTAATTAATCAGTATTTTCTTTTATCCATGAAACCAATTTGAAACAATAACTGCCAACAACGTAACTGAAAAAATTGTTTAAAAAAATAATTATTGTGAAAAAATCAGGGTATAAGTTTTGAAATAAGAAAATACTGAATAATAAGCTACAAGGTGTAAGAGATACGAAGAAACTAGAATTTTCTCCACACCTTTCCTATAAAAAGGCGCAAGTAAATGAGGATTAATTGTTTTCATAATTACTACCTGTCTTCCATTTTTCATTTAAAAGACTCTTAACATTAATTAAATTTGTTATAGATTCCCGAATGCAGTAACTTTAGAAGATGTACAGGAGAAAAAAATGGTTTAAACAAATTAAAATTGTTTTAAAAATTGCTAAAAATTGTTAAAAAATATTCGAGTTTAAACATTCGTTAAATGTGAGATAAATTCCAGAAAATAATATTTTTTTACGACTTACCTGCTTAAACAAATGAAAATTCTTTAAATAATTACCAATTATATGTTTTGGAAGGAATATTATTATTAGAATTGATCAGCTGTATAATTTATCCCGAATAATAATAACTTTTTACGATTTAAACGCGAAAAAAATTGTTTCAACAAATAACAATAAACAAATAGAATAAGAATAATTAATTTTGAGAAAATTAAAAAAAAAAGTCTTTCACATGAATTTTACATTAAACTGCTTTTTTGCATTTTTGGGGCATTTTCCGGGCACAATACAAGATGTTGTGGGGTGTCAAAACTTAAGTTTATTGAATCGAAATTATTCCCTGAACATTCCTTAAGAGGTAAATAAAAGTAAATTGACAACAAAATTGCTAAGCAGTCCTGCTTTTCCTATTTTTTTTTAACGAGCTGTTCCCGTTAAAAATCTCATGTTGATTTCAAAAGCCCGGGAGTACGGGTTAATGTTGCCTGATTTTGAAAAGCAAATGGAGAATTTCTTCTTCCGGAAAACGAAAAAATTGGAGGGGATCAATCACCAAAAATGGAAAGTCAAATTTTTACAGGTACAAAATTTGAACCACCTTATTGTATATCTATGCCGTCAAAAATGACAACATCGTAGATATATAATAGCTGTTAAAGGACGTGTAGCAGTGTGGAATGTAGGCATCGATATAAAGAAATAATTATCTTGGTTAAAAAAAAACTGAGATTAAGTAAATTAATTCTTAAAGTTAGACGGAACTCGTTTTTCTGCAATTTTAAGAAAATTAAATATTTCTTATAAATATAAATATTATATAATATTAAGTAAACTTACTAGTGACATGAAGGGAAATCGCACAGGCAAAGAGTAGAATGAAGATCCTCATTTTTTTACATATATACACTATTCCAGAAACCTCTAAACTGACTCTCAAGCAGGAAGGAAAACGACTGCTAATGTGTTATCTCAGAATTTCCATATCTGTTAGATTTATGACTCACAAAATCTTCAGAACTATGTAACTAAAATTTGTTCACCTGTTATTGCACCTGGACTGAAATGTAGGGCGACTGTGCGCGGTGAAGAACCAGTAAGCGACAGACCAAAAAAGTGCACTTACTGTGTTTTTAAATTTAACATTCTTGGTACTCTGTTTAACATTTTTCTTTTATATTCTAAGCATTTTTATTATTAGAGTTTAATTTTGGACGTTCAAAAAGATGCAGGTTTAAATTTAATTACACGATTTCGAATTCTTTCATTTAACAATGAATATTAAAATCAACCTTTTTTCAATGTGCCATTTTGTAGAATTATCACTCTCTAAATATGAATCAGTGAAAAATTCACGTATTGAAATAGTACTTGGACATTTCACCGAGTAATCAGTGATTCCGGGCTTATTGATCACTAATCAATTCAGTAACACCGGAGTAAATCATGTGAGACATAACCTCTAAGTTTTAAAGTAAAGCGATGTTGTTGTTCTTTGACTTAAGTAGCAAGAATAATTTTGTGATGAAATAAATTTATGAATTCTCGGACTGTAAGGGTGATGAATTTCCTACGGAAAAAATGTAATCTAACACGTATAAAAAGTACTTACTTGACGGGTGTGTACATGACAGTCGAATCTTGAAAGTAAAGAAATAATACGAGGTTTTTTGTCATTTAGAAGCATCAAAACTTTTCACCTTTTTTAATATTTGATCACATTTATGGGTTTTAAGTTTTTACTATGATTATTTAATTGATTCTACTAAAATCTTACTTTATTCTGACTGCTAAATTGACGTGGTGCAGTGCTGCCAACTCTTAAAAGTGTTATTTTCACTGAATGAATAAGTAACTTTTCACTGGTTATCAGTGACCGGATTCTAGCTATTTGAATCAGTGAGATTTTACTGACAATCAGTGATGTTTCAAAAGTTATCCGGTATACAGACGACAACAACAACGACGAAAGACAGACAGACAGACACCGACGTAAACGATATTTATTCTGACTGAAAAAAGTTTAGGTTCTTTCCTTTAAATAGCTTCAGGTTAAATAAATTGTCATAATGTTATTTATTCGTAAAAATTAGCGTTCAGAAGTGGACTCGGATTCATCAATCGACCCGATACAAAATTTTGCTCTACACAAATTTTCTTTAAAAGTTCCAAGGATTAAAAATATTTTCAGGAATTTAAAATAATTTCAACAGATTTCATGGGATTTGAAGAATTGCAAAGAAATTAAAGAATTTTTGAAGACTTCAAAGGATTTTTATGCGATGATTTTAAGTAATTGTTAACGGATTCAAAAAGATATAAAAATATTCTAAAAATTGTATGATATTTCTATAAATTGCAAAGAATTTCGAAAGAATTAAGGGATTTCGTAAGATTTCAAAGATTTGAAGATTATTTAAAATATTTCGGTTAATATTCGATTTTAAAGAATTTCCTTGAATTTTGAAAGATTTAAAAGGATTTTAAAGAATTTATGAGATATATAAGGATATTGAAAAAGATTACCAGGGATTTCAGGGAATTTTTAAGATTGATTATGTCAAGAGATTTCATAGGGAATATCATCATATTGCATGTAGTTTCAACGGATTTTATCATCCTTTAATGGATTTCAAATAACTGACTCATAAGAATTAAGGGATTTCAAAGGATTTGAAATTTTTGGAGTATTTCAAGAGATACCCAGTAATTTCGAAGCATTAGAAAAAATATCAAAGTATTTTGAAAGAATTCAAATACCTTTAGGGTATTTTCAAGGCTTTCAAGCAATTCTAGATAGATTAAAAAAACTTGAAGGAATTGCCAATGATTTGAATTATTTTAAGGAATTCAAGAAATTCTATGCGGTTTTAAAGAATTACCTAGAATTTCGGAAGATTTGGAAGGACTGTAAAGGACCTATAAAGGTCTAATTCCGAAGATTTCCGAGGCTTTCAATGGTTTTAAGAGATTTTAAAAGCTTGTAAGGTATTTCCAATCATTTTACAGGATTTCAAGAAATACCATGTCCAAGATTCAATTTATTTTTTATTGTTTTTAATTTTGAAGACCGACATTTTATAAATTGATATTAAAAGAGTTATTAATAGTCGTAGACGATAATATTGACAAAAAAACCTACCTAATTTTTGTTTTTAAATTAAGAAATTTAAAAATTGGAAAACTCCAAAAATGATTAGGTTTAATTGTAATGCCCGCCAAAATGTTATGATTCTAAAAAAACATAAAGAACTTTACATTTTAAATCAGTTTAATCTGTTTACCAAAACTATAATAACAAAATAAACATGATCTAATTAGTAACGTCCCTGCTTGAGCATTTAGAAATTAAGAAATTTCAAAACAAATATTTTCAAATTTAAACATTTGAAGCTAAACAACATTAGTTTCAATGCTTGAAAAACGAAACTATTTAAGAATTGCGCACTAAAAACTATAATTCTAAATTGTGATTATAAATATTCTAAAGATGATAAAATTTTTGTATTGAGGGGTATCATATAATGTAGTATTAAATGACAGTCGAGTTGCTCGGATGAATTTTATTATTAAAAAATTAGATTTCTGTACAGAAATGACATTTACTGTAATTTTCACCGACCGAAACTGGAGAATGTTGAATATTATACATCTTTAAAGTTTATAGTTATTCAAAAACGTTGAAAGTGATATGTTTGCTAATCGGAAGCTTTAAATTAATTTTTTCAGGCTTATTTTAACTGTTAAAAATTACGCAGTCCGAACTTCGTTCAACATTGAAGTATTTTTGAATAAGGATCGTGAGACTAACTCATTAAAAATTATTAATTTTTAAATTGTGCATCACGCTTTTTAAAATTCGTCATATTAATCTGAAGTGCAAAAGCAATAACTTGTAAATTAATTATGAAGTATTTCCATGGTAGCGGAAAAACTTCATGTTACTATAAGTAAAAGTTGACGTCAAAACCGACGTATTCTATACTGAACAAATGAATTTGATGTTTTTGCAAACTTCCAAATATTAATATTTTTAATAATTTTTCCCCATTTCCCAGATAAATAAAATCGTTATTAGGACAGCAATCGCAGGGAAACCCCTATTATATGTGTACAATATATTAAAATCAAGTTCATTTTAAAATACACTACATAATATTTTCTATTAAAATAGTTCACATAATACATAACCTTTTATTGTCAATTGACTTAATTGCCTATCAGTACTTATCTGAACTTTACAATAATGATTGGAATCTACACTGTAAAAACTAGGATTCGATTGAGAACTTAATTCGGTATTAAAACAGTTCACGCAACAAAACAATTGCACTTCAGTCTGATCCGTCAATCTAATAAAATGAGGTCGATTTGTGGATTCAAATAGGCTCGAAATGAGACTCATCTGTCAACAACTAAATCTGATGAAACAAATTATAAACTGTCAAGTTTATAAACAAACATAACTCCGAAATGTTAACTTGATCATGTCAGGGGGTCAACTCTATTAGATTTTGTCCTTCTTCTACCTACATGTATATTCCTTAGAGTAAGAGAGGCAAGAGACGGAAATTAAATTAATAAATGAAACCTGAAAAGCATGAAAATTGATATAAAATCGATCAATTCTGAATGCATCTTTATTATTTTTGAAGAGTAGGATCACTTGTGACATGATTGTATATGTATAAAAACTTTGACACCATAATACTTTGAGCACGAGAGGCTAAGGAAACGGCGTCACTGCACTGAATTAAAACATTAACACTGGAAAATTAAGAAAACAATATAAATGCCTGTTACTAATATCGCAAGTCTTGCTTCTTTCTCAACGAATTACAAAATGCTGAGCACATTTTTGGTCGAAAATGTTGAGAATGCACTAATTAATGAGTGACGCCTTTGTCCTTAATCCGTCGGAAATATTGAATTTGACGTTCAAAATCAGAACGAAAAACACTCAACCCACTCTCCAACATGTTCTGCGCATTATATTCACTCTCGACACGTGTTTGAAGTATCAACAGATGGTTTAAACTAATTAAAAGTGTTGTGAAATACGCCAAACTTGACACCGAACGTCAGTCGCTCCAAAAATGCGTTTTGGTTGTCGGGTGTGTTCGCTCGGCGTTCGGTAGAGGTCGTGACACAGCCACTTCTGTTTGACATTCTGGAGTTTCGATTGACATTCTGGAGTGTCGATTTGACTATACTGATAATCAGTCTGAATCACCTGTGGATATTCAAACAGACTATAAAATTATGGTCTGCCTGACTATGAAGAAAAAATTGTGGATGGTACTTGAGACTATCTACATTATCAAACTGACCATCCAAATTTTGACACTTCAATTTTGACTATTCATTTTTCTCCGTGCACGCTCCAACTGTTAGATCTTTTTGACTTTTAAATTCACTCAATACTGAAATTTTCAGTCCATGTCAACTTGATGCTATGTGGGTTTCTTAGATCCTATTAAGGACTAACTTTGAAAAAGAAATTTTAAATTAGGGTTATGTCCAAAATATAATCAGGATATGTTTAAAAATGGTATATCCCTGAAATCAACTGATTTGTTTAATTTTTAAGTAATATTTCCAAGCATTGAAAATCTCACAAGTTAATTTTTCAATCTGTATTAACTTGTCCAGAAAATTTGTATGTTCCTCAAATCAACTCTTCATATAACTTTTAAGTCCGCAGTATAAAAAATATTATGCAATCGGAATCATTTAAAACATCAAATTCACCGAAATATAAACTCCTAAATATTTTGGGTCCTTCGGAAGGATTTGCTTCAAGACGACGGAATCCTACATTTTTGACGCACTCAAATGATAAAAAATATACTTAAAAAAATTAGCTCAAGATATTAATTTTTGCTGTTGAAATTATTTAAATTGATTCTTCAAACATAAATTTATTCAAAGACTCTGTATTACGACGCCGATAACAAGGGCTATAGGGGTAGCATTTAGATGGTTCAAAAATTCTTTGGTACATCCTATTATATTTATAAAAATAAATGCGAAAAATTAAAAAAAAAATTATGGATTGATGGTGAGACATATACATTTAAGTATAAATAGTGTTTTCGATGAAAAATAAAGATTCGGTGTTCGTATTAGTTTCGGTGCATAGTAATTTTTAATATGAATCAATTGAGGACGTAGGAGATTTGAATAAGAACAACAATACAAGTATAAATAGTACTTTCAGATAAAAACAGTAGTTTCAGGTACAAAGAAGAATATTCCGCTAATTACGCTCAAGTCGATTCGATACATCAGTGTTAAAGAAATCTCTTTTCGATTTTACGTCTAAAAATACCACTCTATGAATTCCTTGAATTCCTTTAATTTTATAAATTCCCTGAACTCCCTAAATTCCTGAAATTCTGTGAAATCTTTGATATCTCAATTTTTTGAATTTGTTAAATTCCTGAAATCATTCTAATTTGCTGAATTCCTTAAGTCCGTGAAATTCTATAAAATTCTAGACTTATCTGAAATCCTTCCATTCTTTACATTAATTCAATTTCTTAAATTATTTGAATTCCTCGAATTACTTGATTTCAGGGAATTGCTTTCATTTATCGAATTGAATTTAGATAATTCCTCGAATTTAGAGAATTCCTTAAATTCAGAGCATTTCTTGAATTCAGAGAATTCCTTGAATTCAGAGAACTCCTTGAATTCAGAGAATTCTATGCATTGAGAGACTTCCTTGAATTAATAGCCTTTCTTGAATGCAAGGAATGACTCCAATTCTTCGAATTATTTGAATGCTTCGAATTGTCTGAATTCAGGGTATTACTCAAATAATTCGAATCACTCGAAGTTCTCCAACTCTTTAAGTTACTTGAATTCGTCGATTTATTCGAGTTACTTGAATTCGTCAATTTAATCGAATTACTTGAATTCTTGGAAATACTCAAATTCATCGAATTACTATAATTCCCCGAATAACTTGAATTTACGGAATTCCTTGAATTATTCAGTTTACTCCAGCAACTTGAATTCCACGATTTACCCTGTGTTCAGAGAATTACTCGAATTCTTGAAATTACTTGAATTCTAGTAATTATTCGAAATATTTGAATTCTTCGAATTATTAGAATTTTTCGATTTACTCGAATCCCACTATTTCCTTAAATTCTTCGATTGATTCGAATTAATTCAATTCTACCATTTAGTCAAATTCGTCGAATTACTTGAATTCTTCTATTTATTCGAATTACTTGAATTCTTTGAATTACTTGCATTCTTCGAATTACTGAAATTCTTCGATTTAATCGAATTACTTTTATGGCCAACGGCCATACCACGCTGGAAGCACCAGTTCCCGTTATATCACTGAAGTTAAGCAGTGTTGGGCGCGATTAGTACTTGGATGGGTGACCGTCTGATACTACTGCGTTGCTGTTGGCGGTCGTGGGTGTGGTGAGCCCATTTACTACAAATCCACCTAAAAAACACTACCCGAATCGGGGATATACTTTAATTCTTCGATTTAGTCAAATTCTGCGAATTACTCCAGTTCTTCGATTTAATCAAATTACTTGAATTCTTCGACTTAGTCGAATTCTTCGAATTACTTGAATTCTTCGATTTAATAGAGTAACTTGAATTCTTCGATTTAATCGAATGACTTCAATTCTTAGATTTAGTCGAATTACTTCAATTCTTCGATTTACTGTTATTACTTGAATTCTTCGATTCAATCGAATTACTTGAATTCCTCAATTTAATAGAATTAATTGAATTCTTCGATGTAGTCTAATTCTACGAGTTACTTGAATTCGACGAATTTCTCGAATTCTTCGCATCACTTGCATTTTTCGAATTTCTTGAATTCTTCGATTTAGTCGAATTCTTCGGGTTACTTGAATTCGTCGAATTTCTCGAATTCTTAGAATTACTTGCATTTTTCGAATTGCTTACATTCTTCGATTTAATCGAATTACTTGAATTCTTGGATTTAGTCGAATAACTTGAATTCTTCGATTTACTCAAATAACTTATTCTGGACTATTAAGAACATAAAGGGTTCGGGTCCGGACTCGTGCCCTCAAGAATTTAAAAGGCACGGTTATGGACTCGAACCCTTATGAACTAGAAGGGTCCGGGTATGGATTAGAATCCTACAGAAATAGAAGGCTCCGTGTTCGGACCCGCACCCTTGAGAATTATAAGTGTCCAGTCCGCACCCGGACTGGTCTAACCTAAAACATTCCGATTTCTGGTCTTTTCATATATTTTTTTTGCCCAAAAAA
>CAKNWW010327858.1:0-13744 GCA_932074435.1 Andricus kollari
AAAAAAAAAAAAAAAAAAACATTCCCGGAAGAGAGAAGATGGAAGGAGGAGTGGGAGCAATAATAAAAAATAATAATGAGACCGCCCCTGGCGGAAAGTTCCTCCTGGTACCTCGGGTCTTCCCCTAGTACCTCTTATGGCGGAAACCGCCCCGGCTGCAATAAGAGCAATCCCGACGATGCGTGTCCTCTTGGCCACAGGCCTCGCAGAAGAGGGTGAGGGGTTCCGGGCACCATTGCCACATATGTCCCTTTTTGCCAAAATTGTGGCAAGGCACAAAGGACATATGGTATCCAAAGCTGCCCGCTGTCTGCCTCCCCTTCTTCTCGCTTGGAGGGTCCTGCGGTCGAGAGGCCCATACTGAGCAGCCACAGTCACGACGGTGGTCTCCCCCCACGCCCACATAGCGTACAGAATAACTTCAACTTTTGGGGGCAGTCTTCCCATACGTGACCCGCGGCTAGGCAACTTACGCATCGGCGGAACTCACGCGCCCACCTCTCCGCATCTGCCTGCATGGCGTTAACCGGCAAGGACACTTGCTCCTGGACCGCTTCCAGGTCTGCCTGTGAGATGGCCTCCTGGACCACTTCTGGACGGTCCGCCTGGATCTCTGCAGCTCCTAAGAACGTAGAAGGCCGCTGCTGAAGTACCTTTTCCGTCCTCTTCCTGACCCTCTCCAAAGGAAACGGACCACCCTCCAGTTTGGTAAGCGCTTTCTTTCTTGGAGCAGATTCTCTGGACCGCCCCATTTCCTCCTTCTCCGTCCTTATACTACCAATCGATTGGCTCCAAGGGGGCCGCCGAGTGCCCTTCCATTATCATTAGCCAATTCATAGACTAGGGGTGAGCGTACCCCCATGACGCGGAAGGGAACATGAAAATGCTTATTCAACTTAGCTGATATTTTCTTCTCCTTTGAGGACAAGATCGTCCAACGCTTCAAAATCCGATCTCCCACCTGGTATTTAAAATCACGTCGCGATTGGTTGTAGTAACGAGTTTGCTTCTCATGAGCCTCTTCTAAACGAAGCGTTACTAGGTGTCGTAATTCTTTGAGGCGCTCTATTCGCTCTATCCATTTTTCTCTATCGGGCTCGGGAATATTTTCGGGGCTCTCGTATTGTAGGCGTACCTAAATTCATGGAGATGAACATCCCATTCTTGCTGATTCGAATCTACGAACGATCGAATTATAGTCTTGAATACTCGATTAATTCGTTCGGTCGTTTTTTTGCTTGAGGGTCGTTCACTGGGCTGGTAGATTGACGGATGCCACACAATCTAGTTAATTCAGTCACAATTTCATTGATAAATTCCGTCCCGTTATCAGTGTGAATCACTCCGGGCTTACCCCATCTCGAAATAACTAGGTCTTTCAAGACCGCGCCCACATTTTTAGCTTTGGCTGCACGTAGGGCTTTACACTCGATCCACTTAGTAAAGTAATCCTGAAAGACAATGACATAACAATTACCTGCTTTACTACAAGTGTAAGGCCCTATGCAGTCCGTAGATACTAATGCCCATGGTTTATCCACCACTCTTTTCTCCACTAACCCAGGGCGAGCTTGTTGTAAAACTTTTGTGCGCTGTCAAATATCACACCCTTTTACATAATTAACTACGTCCCTAAAAATTCCGGGCCAATAGTAAGAGACCACCGTCCTATCATATGTCTCTTCTACACTTAAATGCCCCACTAATTTCCATGCTTCGGTATCTTCTATGATTGGGTCAATCAGAGGGTTCGGCCTACACGCATATAGTTTACCCTCTAAGACCTGCCATCCATGATACCTTCTAGGGAAATTTTGTACATCCTTGACTCGCCGGCAATACAATGGATCATCAATCACTTCCGCACCACACACTTCGGCAACCTCTTCATCCTCATACATCCGTGAAAGTGTGTCGGGTACATGGTGTAGAGCACGTTTACGATGGATTATTTCGAATCGGTATTCTAACAGTTCTAATGACCATCGCGCCAAACGATCGGTCGGGTTGTGCAAATTATGCAACCATCGTAAACTGCTATGATCCGCAATAACCGTAAATTTAAAACCTTCAAAGAAATGACGTAATTTACGGATAGACCAAATTACCGCCAAACATTTTTGTTCTGTAGTAGAATATCGACGCTCGGCGTCCAATAATGTACGGCTTGCGAAGGCAATAACTCGTTCCTCCTCTCCCCCCCCCCCCCCAATAACTTGTGTCAGAACCGTGCTTAAGCCAAAACTGCTTGCGTCAGTTTGTAACACAAACGGGAGTTCAAAATTCGGACATGATAAAATTGGGGCCGACGAGAGTGCCTTTTCAATTGCCTCAGATGCAGTTTCTTGTTCCTCCGCCCAATTCCAATGATTATTTTTCCGCAATAATCGGGTAAGGGGTTCCGAAATTGAAGCAAAACCTTTTATAAAGCGCCTATACCAGCTAGCCAAACCTAAAAATCTTCTAAGTTACCGTATATTGCGCGGTGCAGGGTAATTTAGGACGGGCGACACCCGTTCCGCAACCGGTTGCAAACCTTGTTCATTAACCCGATAGCCTATATACCATACCTCTGACCGACAAAACACGCTCTTCTCGGGGCTAATGGTTAGCCCGGCACCATAGATATTATTCAACACCTTCTTTAGCCACTCCAAATGTTCACCAAAGGTTTCTTACACGATGGTAATGTCTTCGAGATATGCGAAACAGTGAGGACGCATTTCTGGGCCGATTAATTCATCAATTAATGTCTGGAAGGTAGCAGGTGCCCCGCTCAATCAAAAAGGCATACGTTTATATTGAAACAAGCCGCGCCCCGGTACCGAGAATGCCATTATCGCTCGACTACTTTCCTCTAAAGGAACCTGGTGATAAGCTAAGCTCAAGTCAATGGTCGAAATATAATGGGCCGTCCGTAACTTATCCAGGATATCTTCTAAAAAAGAAAGTGGATACGCGTCGCCCTTAGAGACCTCATTGACTTTTCGGTATTCAATGCACATACGATATGCACTGTTAGGTTTCTTTCCCATCACAACTGGACTAGACCACTGTGAGTTGGATGGTTCTATGAAATCCTCCGCTAATAGTTTATCCACCTCGTCATACATTGCTCTCAATACAACCGGAGAAACCCTATAGTGTCTCTGCTTGATGGGAGTATGTCCTTGAACATCAATGAACAATATGTTCCTCCCTCTTTAAGGCCTAGCTAACTACCACGCGTTTCTATACCCATGTTGGATGAGACAAAATTTGCACATAAAATCCCAGCCCAGAATACAATTTGGTGATAACGCGTCCGTTACGCGAAAAGGTACTTCATGCTCCACACCGTCTAATTCTACTGGTAGGAATAACTTCCCTAGAATCTGAGAAGTAGCCCCATTAGCCACTCTCATCCTGTTCCGGACCCAATTTTATTTACTTCAGAAATATATATACGAGGGTTGCCTTTTATGTTTTGAGCCTTGGCAATACTAGTGTTTACAGGTGCCATCTGACGATTCCAATTGAAAGTTTGACCTTTTTAACCATAACCTTCTTCAGAACGTTTTGTCACTTGAGCATAACCTGTATTGTTTTCAGTGACTTGAAAATATTGTCTCAGCGAAAAAATGGAATTGAATCATGAACATTTTCGTGCGATGATTTTTTACGATTTTCGAAGTGGATTATCAAGACAAGAGAGCATCGATCATCTCACTTCGACTTTTGGCGATGAAGCTCCATCCTTGGCCACTGTGAAACGCTAGTACAACGAATTTAATCGTGGCCGCAGTTCGCTCAGTGACGAAAGTCGTGAAGGTCGCCCAAAATCAGTCGTTTTTCCCAGAAAAAATTGACGCTGTGCGTGAACTAATAATGCAAGATCGTCATGTGACTTATCGTGAGATTCAGGCATCCTTGGGCATTAGCAGGACCAGCGTGCAAGCAATTTTACATCAACATTTGGCTGTCAAGAAAATTTGTTGCCGTTGGGTCCCACATAACTTGACAATCGTTCAAAAAAAGGCTCGTGTGGATTGGTCAAAACAAATGCTGAAAAAATTCGATCGCGGTGATTCAAAGCATGTCTATGACATCGTAACGGGTGACGAAACATGGATTTATGATTATGAGCCTGAAACTAAGCAGAAGTCGACTGTGTGGATCTTCCAAGATGAGCCAAATCCGACAAAAGTTGTTCGCGGACGAAGCACTTCGAAGCAAATGGTTGCCTGTTTTTTTGGGAAAACTGTCCACGTAGGCCAATGCAAATATGCTGTAGTTGCAGTAAACGCAAATTTGAGGCAATTGATGTGAGTTTGCAACCTGAAGTATTAAACTCCAGTATTGATTCTCAATCAGAACAATCATATGCAAATGATGGAAATGATGCCCCAGAGCCTAGCAAGAAGTCTTCTTCATCTAGAGGAAGAGATCTCGAGTAAATGTTAGACAGACTAAAGCATAATTTTTCTAGTTTACCATTGAATGATCCATTACGGATCACGATCCTCACGATAGTACCAGATAGCTGGAGTATTGCACAGACTTGTAGAGAGTTAAATACCTCGAAATACTTTGTCAAGAAAGCTTTAAAACTCAAAGAATTAGAAGTTGTTATGTCGACACCTATTGCTAGAGCTAGCAAGACATTATCATAAGGCGTTGTTGAATTAGTTCGCAATTTTTATGAAAGTGATGAGAACAGTAGGATTATACCGAGCAAGAAAGAAGTTATTACTCTGAGACTTGGTAAGGAAAAAGAAAAAAACATAAGCGCTTGATGCTATGTGACATAAAATATCTGCATGTTCGATTCAAAGAGCTCAACCCACAGATATCAATCGGATTAACGAAATTTGCAGAGCTTCGACCACAATGGTGCATTTTGGCTGGAGCTAGTGGCACACACAGCGTTTGTGTTTGCACCATACACCAGAACTGCAAGATAATGTTTGATGCGAGCAACTTGGCAAGGTTTACTGAAAACTGTGACGATTCCATTCAACAGTACAAAAATTGTTTTAGATTCTTCTTGTGTGATAATTCATCACCAGCATGTTATCTTCGTGAATATCAGCTGTGTCGCGAAAAAGACCTTCTCAGCGATTTCATCAAGAAGATTTTTGAGGAGAAGTGTATATCAAAAGTGATTTTCAGTACTTGGCAATCGACAGATAGGTGTACTCTGAAAAGGGAATGTCTCTCATCTGAAGACTTTGCTGACGAGTTTTACACTCGTTTAAATATGTTGCTCACTCAAAATTTTATTTCAAAAACGCAGTCAGAATTTATTACAAATTTGAAAAATAACTTGTCACCAGGTTCAGTGATAATTCACACTAATTTTTCAGAAAATTTTGCTTTTGTGGCACAAGATGCAGCTCAAGCATTTCATTATAATAATAGCCAATGCACGGTACATCCAGTTGTATGTTACTACAAGAATCACGGAGGAGAGACTTGGCACAAAAGCTTTGTACTCTTATCTGATTGCACGACACATGACACTGCCGCAATCTATGGCATGCAAAAGTTAGTCATTCCTGAGATTAAGAAACTATACCCAAATTTGAAAAGAATCATGTATTGAAGTAATGGTGCGAAGCAGCATTACAAGAACAAGTATCAAATGTGAAATCTAATGCATCATGCAGAAGATTTTGGTGTTAAAGCCGATTGGCATTTCCATGCAACCGCGCATGGCAAAGGACCTTGTGATGGCGTAGGAGTTATCCTGAAACGCGAAGCTACACGTGCAAGTCTGCAAGCACAACCTAACGATGCAATATTAACTCCAGAATCGCTGTACGAGTGGGCAAATAGGAAATTCAAGAATGTTCATGTAATCTACTACAATGAAAAAGAGCATGGAAAGACTAAGAGGTTTCTTAAGAAAAGATTCTCTGAAGCACCTCAAGTGGATAAAATCTCTATTGGACATGCCTTCATAGTACTACCTGGAAAAATATTACAGAATTTGCAATATTCTGGTAGTAAAAGACATATCAACAAGGTGCAATATTAATAATTAAAAGTGCGAATGAATTGGAAGAAAGTCCTGTCTAACAATTTTGTATTCTTAGCAAAGTCAAGATAGATCAGTGGAGTTATATCGATCCACGGCTTCCCACCACACACGAAAGTCTGGGTATCGTTTCTATAAGGTTCCGTCAGGTTCGGGCCTCCTAGATGTTTTTCTATAGCTGATAATTACTGTATTTTAGAGGAGAAACTACAATTTTTCATGTTGTCGGCATAGAATTTCAGGCAGAAGCAGTATTTGTAATTTCATGTGATATGTTCTCATATTTTTTTATCCTAAAAATTATTGACCAGCTATATTGACTCTTTCATCTTTAATTTTGCAAATTTGACTCCGGATTCATGATCAGTAGCTCAAAAAAACCAGGTATACCAAATTTTGTATGGTTTCGTTGATTTTTGAAAAGTTCGTCCGCCATATTGGATCCGTCATCTTGAATTTTACAAATTTAACTTCGGATTACTGAACAGCGACCCGAGAAACCCCCGTATACCAAATTTTGTATGGATCCGTTGATTTTTGAAAATTTCGTCAACCATATTGGATCCGCCATCTTGAATTTTCAAAGTTTGATCTTGGAATTCGTACCAGTAGCCAGAAAAGCTACTGCATGATTTTTTTCAGAATTGTTTATCGCTATTCTGAATTTTTACACAGATGTCCAAGACACTTTTTATCGTTATGTTCGCCATTTTGGTCCACCATGTTGAAATCATGGCATATGCCACTTTGCATTCGAAGGTCTATATTTCAACGAAAATTTTGAGTGGTCGTAAGTGTATTTACGTCCTCTCAACTTTTGGGCAGAGGGGGGGGGGGGGTAAAAGTGACGTGAAACGTCGCATATTCAAGTTTTAGTATTAAATTTAGTTGTTACGAATGGAACGAGACTTTATGCTTATACCTGAAATGGGTTTGTTTGTATTGACAGGGTTGCTTCCTTGTTATCATTGCATTTTTATTGTGACTACAACAAGGGTCGATGGAGCGCGTGCGGGCAGTCTGGTACTACCTGCCGAAGAGTACACGCGTCAGACGAGCCAAAATCGCGAGGTTTTCCTTCGCTACAATAAAGTATCAATTTTCACGAGTGAATCCCACCTTTCATTGTATTTCACTTGCGCCTCCAACTCCTCTTAGTAACAAATGGTGCCGAAACCCGGGAATCATTTTTGAACACCGGGAAGAGAGTTGGGTTGTTCTAAGTGAAGTGTGATGTTCAGTGACTGAACTGTTCTACCAGAAGTGACTGAAATATTTGGCCAGAAGTGACTGAGATATTCTGCCAGAAGTGACTGAAATGAGAAAGAGGAAGGTTTCTGGTCGAAAACGAAAGGGCGAGACGCAGGAGGCATTGGTAGACACGCAGCGACATGTGGAAGAAGAGCTTCCTAACGAAGATGGTTTTAGTCGCAGGGACGAGTCGAGGAAATCCCGAAGAGAAAAAGCCTCAGTAATATCACCGGCTCAGTAAAGAAGACACTCGATCAGGCTAGCCGAGGGTCCAATGAGGCCACCAATATCGGAGGGTCAACTGCAGTCTCTCGTCGATGAGGCTCAATCTCCGATGGCAAAGGGGGCTACCCTAGGGTCGACGTCTGGGTGCAGTTAAGGTTCCATCTCACACCGTAGCGGCGCACCCCTTCGAGACGAGCAACAGGGATCCAGCCAGCCGCTCCAGCACGGGGCATCAGCAGGTGGTTCTGTGAGTACCTCAAATACCAAAAAACGACGTTTACTGTTAAATGCGGCCGACGAGAAAGCAAATGTAAAAAGACGCATGCTCGAAAAAAAAGAACGCATTTTGATCGAAAGAGAACGCGTCATAAATGACAAAGAGCGAATTGAATTACAATTAATAGAGGACAGATTGGCTGCCTCACTGGAGTGCGGGGACAGGGAGGGCCTCGCTAGCCCGCCCCCTTCGGTGGGGGTGCCCTCGATGGAGGAAGGAAGTGAGGTAGTTTCTCGACGGCTAGAAAATAATTCGCATCAACACGAGATCGGCGACTCCGCAAATCAATCTAGTAGAAATTTAACCCAAGTACTTATAAATGCATTGGACGTAATAAAAGAAGCAAAAAAAATACTAGAATCCACTAGCCGCCGCGTTGGAGACGCTTGGGAAACAGGTTTGCTATGGAAATCAGTCAATGAAACTCTTCCTAATAGCAAAGAAATGGCCCTTAATCGCCTAATAAAATTAGAATCTAAGTTAGACAAATACGTATTATATAGTAATCTATACTGCAAGGAAATGGATAGAATAATCAATAATTATGCTGAATAATAAGTTAATAATAAGGTTGATACCAAGAGAATTTGGTACGTAACACATTTTGGCGTTACTCACCCAAATAAACCATTAAAAAAAGTAAGAGCAGCTTTTGACACGGCGGATAAATGAAGAGTTTGAAGCTTAAATGATCAACTATTAAAGGGACCAGATTTGTTATAGCCTCTACTTGGGATTCTTATGCGGTTCAGACAATACCCCATAGCTATCAAAGGCGACATAAAAGACATGTTCCTAAGGGTACAACTAAGGAAGGAGGATCGCACTGCACAGCGTTTTTTATGCAGAGGAAGAGACAGAAATAGGCCTCCAGATGAATTTGTAATGAAGTAATTAATCTTTGGATCCAAATCTTCCCCTTGTAGCGCAATATACATTAAAGACGTAAACGCGAAAGAATTTCAAAATACTAATCCAGAAGCCGTAAATTCAATAACCAATCATTCATATATGGATGATCTTTTGATTGGCTGCGAATCTGAAGAGACAGCGATAAAAATGATTAAGGAAATGACATATATTAATCAGAAGGGAGGTTTACAAATGCACGAATGGAAAAGTAATAGTCAATATGTTCTATCCAAGGTACTACCAGCCTATCAAGACAAAACTATAGTCAGCCTGGGGAAGAATAAGTTTGAAGAAAAATTGGAAAAAGCTCTCGGGCTTGAATGGAATACAAAATCGGACACCCTTAATTTCAATGTCGGATTGGAGAAAATACCACACGAACTTTTGAAGGACTTAAGAAAGCCGACGAAAAGAGAATTCCCACGCATAATAATGTCAGTTTTTGACCCGCTTGGTTTCCTGAATCCTTTCGTTATCCACTCTAAAGTTCTCATGCAAGAAATATGGGTGAGTGGGGTAGGTTGGGATGCACCTCTACGAGATGACGAGTTTGAGAAATGGTTGGCTTGGGTAACGGAATTTAGTAAAATAAGTTCTATTTCAATCCCAAGATGTTACTTAAAGTCTAGCTTCAAAATAAAACACCTAAAATTGCACATTTTTTGCGATGCAAGCATGAAAGCCTACGCGGCAGTAGGTTATTGAAGAATTATATTAGAAGATAACTCTGTTCATACAAGTATAATTGCTAGTAAAAGCAGGGTGGCCCCGAAAAAATCACCATCAATCCCTAGGCTTGAGCTTCAAGAGGCCTTACTAGGAAGTAGACTAGCGGGAGCAATTCAAGACGAACACACATATCAAATAAATAGACGAGTTTTTTGGTCCGACTCACGCACAGTAATACTTTGGTTGAAATCAGGCCCTAGAAAACCCAATATATTCGTGTCCAATCGCCTAGGAGAGATTGACGAGTTAACTAAGCCTTCCGAATGAAGATGGCTTGCCTCGAAAAAAAATCCAGCGGATGATGCGACTAGAATTTCAAGCACCCCATTATGGAAAAATGAGTGGTGGTTCTGTGGACCATCATTTTTAAAAGAAAACGAATCCAGCTGGCCTAGCGGAACTTTCTTACCTACTGAGGGGGCCCTTGTATCAGTAAAGACGGACAAGGGAGATAATTTGTCAGGATTATTAACAAATGCTACTGAGCTGATCACAATCGACGATGAGATTCTCGTCATGGGAGAAGCTTTTGCGTAGTTTAGCCTGGGTGTATGTAGCTAAAGACAGATGGAAAAAGAAATAGACGAAAATTTCTTTGAATCACATATCGCAAGCAGAAAATTTTTTATTGAAGAAATTACAGCAAGATAGTTTTGGGGAAGAAATAAAAGCTTTAGAAAATCAGAAACCAATAGGGAAGAGTAGCCGTCTATTGCCATTAATGCCGAAAATCAATACAGACGGTCTTATGAAAGTACAATGCAGGGTTAACAACATCGATAACGTTGCCTTCAGCAGTTGTCCCGTAATATTGGACCAAAGACATCCGGTTACTAGATTAATGTTAAAGGATTATCACGAAAAGTCCAAGCACGCGAGTAGCAACCTAGTTATAAACGAGATACGACAGAAATATTGGATTCTCAACCTTAGAAACTCTTTACGAACCACTGCGGCAAGATGTATTATTTGTCGTATAAAAAAGGCAAATCCTTCAAATCCTTTAATGGGAAAACAACCTCCTGCGAGGCTTGCATATCAATAACGACCCTTCAGCCATACCGGTTTAGACTATTTCGGTCATATGTGGGTTAGAATCGGGCGGCATCGCGAGAAGAGATAGGGTGCACTATTTACGTGCATGACTACTAGGGCAATTGACCTCGAATAAACAAATAGTTTAAGTACAGACTCAGCAATAATGGCCATTCGCCGCATGTCCGCAAGAAGAGGTCAGCCGGTTGCTATTTACTCGGATAACGGTAAAAATTTTAGAGGTGCAGACAACGAGCTAAAAGAAGCTTTACAAAAGTTAGATTCAGAGTTTCAACAAGATCTATCTAAACGGGAGTTTTCCGTTCTTTGAATATACTGCCCCTTTCGGATAATCACATTGTTAACCGTGTTCAAAATTGACGGAGCCAAAATAGTAATGGTCGACTCCTGAAAGCGACCAGATTTATTCTGTGATAATTGGGCTCCGGTATTTGTTACGGGAACAATCAGGGGCCCTAGTTTTTACTCCCCTGTTCGTTCCCCTTTGCTTAACATTTAGGGCAATCGCTTTTAAATATTCCCTCTGCCGCGCACCCATAAGAATACTTTCGCTTTTCCTCAGGACATTTAAAGTAGGGATGGCCTAACTTTTTGCAATTTCTACAGTTAAAGCTTATGTACCTATCTTCCTGTGTGATACCACTCGAGTTATTCCCGGAAGGTTGCTTACCTGCGGGGTCCGAAATCTCTTTTTTAGAATTCGAATTTGAATTCCTTTGACTTGATAATTTTATTTCTTCCAGTTGTTTCGATAAGTTAACATCCATCTCAGTTATGTATTCCAAATCCGCGTTTTCTTTACTTTCCCTCTCAATTTTGAAACGGGCCTCTAAAGATTTAATCTGATTCCGCAAATTTTCTATACCGAAATCTTTCTCGGTTTGATTAGTAGCTCTTGCGGCTACCGGTAACTCACCTTTCTTTTGGGCGTTGGCTTTATTCGGTTTTTTGCTCGGTTTGTACGCGTACTCAGAAAGGAAAGAGTCTTCGGAAGGTGGGGGTAAAATGTTATCATCACCCCTAGCGGCTGACCGCTCATAATCTTGGGCAAGTGTGCTAACTCATTATAAGACCTAAAATCTCTGCTTCTAATCGCACATCTGATTTGGCGGCGCATATTTCTAGAGGCCCTATCTAATTGTTCTTCTAGTGGAATTGGACGTGGATACAATCTATACAGACCCATCATATACATCAAGTAATCCACACTAGATTCTTCCGGGTCCTGCCTACGAGCGATTATTTGCTCCGCCAGTCGCTTTTGATAATTTATATCCCCAAACCTATTGCAAAAATCATATTTAAACTCTTGCCAAGTCCTCCACAGGTACCGATTATGTCTAAACCATACTAATGTTATCCCATCTAACAGGAAAGGCATAGCTATAAGAACTTCTTTCTCACTGAGCGAATATATTGCCCGCCCATCCTCTACTCCATCCAAGAATGTGATCACACTCGTATCAGTGCGCCCTGCAAATTTAATTTTTCATTGCTTTGCGACTTGCGATAGACTGTTATTATCTCTTCTATAGGGAGTACTGGCTAATCGGAAAGCAGGAGGCTGTTCGGTGTATGGACCACTCAATGGACCTAGATAAGAGGGATGGTAATGAGGTTGGCCAAGGAAACTGTCTTGTGGGACCTCTCTAGGAATGTCACCCTAATAGGCACCGTACCTGATGGGTTCGTTTGGTTGAAAACCAAAATCTCTCCTAGTTTCCGGAACTTCAGAATAGAGATTATTTAACCGCTCGTAGGTTTCATTCCGTATACCGTAACCACTCCTGTGATCCGTTTGTTTGGGGTTGGAGGGGGTTTTTGGAAATGTATACCACCCTCCAAATATAACCTATCCGGGCCCTCATAATCTATAAGCCTACCCGTATCAACATAAGCCGTAGAGGAGAGGGGGCTTGAGTTTCCGGTATTCCCCTTGGGATACCACCCATCCCTAAATTTCGTGGTTGTATTTCCGGGATAAAATTTCCTTCTGTAACAACCCTTGAAAAATTAGAGACTGGTAAACTTTTGGAAATTTTTGTAGGAACGTTAAATAACCTTTCCACTTCCGGTGATTGCGGTCTACTAAACATCCGTGATTCGGAATGGAAGGGTACCCCCTCTCTATTCATAAAGTATTCACCCCCTGTCTTAAGGGTGACGTTCTTGGCCACACAAAGTTTTCCGTACTTTGGGTAAAATTTGAGGCCTGGGTAATAGTGGGCCTATTGTCTACTATTCTACTAGTGACCACCGTATTTGTATTGGTGGTAACTGTAGTGGTTGACGCAATTGGGGTTCGAACAATCCCCCCACTAAATCATCCGGATTCCGAGGGTGCATAGTTATTTTGGATTTGTGGAGGGTGGGATCCCGAGATCCCATTCAGAGATGCGCTTCTACGAAGCGTGGAAGGGGTGCTATTTCCCCCTGACATAATTGTCTCGTCCGTTATTACCGAAGTGTCAAGCTCGATTCGACGCCTATGCGATTCGAATAGCACTTGATTTGACGTATCTTCGTCTGCTGCCGTCCATACGGCCTCCCCCGCAAATCTTCTAAAATATCTAATTGCCCTATTCAATACCCCTTCGCGAGTACCATTTTTATTTTTAAACAAAGCGAAGAAATAAACAATAGATTAACCGACAGAATCACATCCATTGAATTTTTATAAAAAATCGTAAAAACCGAACTAAGTTTTGTCGAAACGAAGGTGAATAATCGTGAAAAAAAAATTATTTCCATCGAGAGAACCGAACATATGCTACAACTGACCACGAACGACACACTTCTCTAAGAGAGAGAAAAAAAATATTCAGGCAATTTTTAATTACCTATATGAAACATTGAAAAAAAAATTTAATAATTATTTATTTTTTTGTGAAAATCCACCCGAGACAATTTCCCTATTAATTTAGAGTATTTTCCCCTTTTTATTTGTTTAAAAACCGGTCCTAATTGCTCTGAAACGCGCGGGGACGTTTTCGTATGCGAGCTGTCACTTTTCGTTTGTACCGGTCGCACCAGTGTACCGTGTCGCGTCCCGTTGGAAGTGAGCTCCCGCGAGCCGAGTCTTCCCGAACAGCGGCGAGCTGATACGATTACTACCTTCTGGTTCCGGGCCTTCGTACCCGAAATCGATCCGCGTGACTATACTCGTGTTTAGAAAAATACCGCATATTCTTAATTGTAACGTCATTATGACGTGGCACTCGACACTTTTCCCGAAAACGAATTTTCGATACGCAATAAAACACATTCCACTTTTT
>CAKNWW010327865.1:0-13605 GCA_932074435.1 Andricus kollari
ATTTTGTTGAAAATTCATTTTTTCAAAGTTAAATTCAACCGTTTTTTATTTAAAATAAAATTTTGTTATTGAAATAGCAATTATCACATTTTTCGTTGAGAATTAACCTTTTTACCTGAAAATTAAACTATTCGGTAAAAAATGATTTTTTGTTTTGTTGTTCAAGTTCTAATTTAAAATATCTAAAATCTTACTAAATATTTCGAACCTTTTGTCAAGAATCGTGGAAAACTTATATTATTTTAATTTATTTTCTAAATAAATATCACATGACGCTACCTCCGCGGTGGCGTGGAAATGAGTTTTATTAAAAAGTGTGTGGGATTTTCTAAAAAAAACTGCATGAATTTCTGACCTTTCTTAATTTTATTTCTCGAGTGTATTTAACCCTCTGCCTGGTCATTTGACCGTTATCGTCAAAAATCGTCAAATGAGGCATGTAGAAATGGAAGAACCAATAGTAGTGCTCATTTACGTAACGTCAGATGTGTAAGTGCGACAGAGCTGTATCGTATAGCTATTTCGAGGGGCACAAGTGCTCCTCGGTAGAAACTTTTAAAATAATCAATAAATTATTATTAAAAAATACTCAAAATGAAGTATCAGTACTAAAGTTAAAGAATATTCAAGAAAATTGCTCAAAATTTTATAAAAAGTGACAGGTTTATGATACGAAAACCATCATGTGGAGCATAACCTCAAGAAGGAAACGTCAAATTAAACAAAACACTTTTGAGTGGAAGAATTGTTGAAAATTCATTCAACTTACATTTAATTTAAGGTGACATAGTGTATTAAAACGATTGTTCGCAAGATTTCATGCAATTTTCGCGCCTAAAAGGTTATTTCATATTCTGCAATAGTACGAAGGAGAAATTATGTTTTCGTGACAGGTAAGGAAGAAAATCATGCAAACAATTAAGAATTTTTTCATTTTTAATTTACTATCCTTCTTAAATTATTTAGATTTTTATTTTGTATTAAAGTACTTAAATTTTTGATTGATTATATTAAGCGAGAATTCTTCTTTGCATAAAGGTACGGTGCATTCTTCACATATGAAAGTTGTTCTTTTGATTACTCCTTTCATTTTGCACACAAAAAATCGTTTAATACACAGCGTCACCTTAAATTAAATGTAAATTAAATAAATTTTGAACAATTCTTCCACGTAAAGGTATTTTGTTCATTTTGACGTTTCCTTCTTAAGGGGCCTTCCCCGCATTATAAAATTGTAAGGCAGTTTCCGGCCGGACGGTTGAATATTTTTGTCTTATTTTTCGCATACCACATCTACGTATCTACACATCTCTTTTGCTACTAAGTCTCGCTTTTTTGAAAACATGTTTATATTTGAAGTTATAAACAAAAAGAAAAGAACAATATAAAAAAAATGCAGTGAATCTCAGTACTAGCTGAGTCTGTATTTTCGAGATCCAGCCCGTGGACCCTCTTGAAATTTAGGAGGCAGGCTCCCCGGAGCGCGAGTAGAGACTTGGGAGCGTCTCCAATTACTCGAAACGAATGACCCTTCCATTGTTATGAGATGCAGGCCAGTTCAAAAAACTGAAATTATGAAAGAATCGCGTGATTCAATTTTAATTATCAGAAATGGTTTATTCATATAATTTCAAGAAAGTGAAAAAAAGATTAATGAAAATCGGATAATATTTGCAGTAATAATAGAAATGTTGAAGTGCACACGCTAGTATGGAGAGATGCACCGCGGTATGGGAGGAAATGCATTTTTTTCGTTCAAATGGCCTACAGCCTTCAATTTTGCCTCAATCCGCAATTAATTTTTTTTAAATTGAAGGGCGCTAAATTTCCAAGAGAACCTAGGTCAGAGATTCTTGCATTTTCATTTCTTTATTTATTATATGTTCACTTGAAGTATGAAAATCGAGATTTTTCACAAAATTATTGTTTACTCTTCAATAGCGGTTTGCATCTACTGAAAATCATCTTAAATCTGTGTAAATTTCTTTGCAGATGAATATGCTTTCAATTATATTGAGAATGACTGTTAGTTTCAATTGTCATGAGACATCAACAATTATAAATGTTGTAAACAATTTTTTGCCGAAAATTGGAATTCGTTTCTTCCTTCATTATCTGAAATGATGTAGATATTGAAATAAATTAAGTAAATACAAAACTTTGTACTGGAAAATAATGTTTTTTGCACTAAACTTCGAATGTTTGTGAGAGAGATTTGCAGTAACTGTTTCTATGTAAAATTCAAAGAAAACAGTTATTATTTAATTTTAAATATTACGTTTCGTACGTATTGAACAATATTGTAATTGTTATTGAGAAAAGTTTGTTTTCTGGAAATAGTTGGAATTATCGTGAGAGTCATTGTCTGTCAGTAACAATTTTTTTTATAAAACGTTATACGCAATTCGTTTTGAAAATTGTGGAATTTCTGCTTTTTTAATTTCCGATTTTCCTTTATAATTTAAATTGCTGCAGATATTATTGAAAAAGAACATAGGTTCAATTATGCATGTTAAAATACAAATCGTAAACAAATGAAATAAGTAAATACAAAGCTGTGTCCTTTTCGGCCTGCAAAATACTTTTTCTTGCACTGAAATTGCTTAAAATTTTTGTGAGACAGATTCTCTGTCACTAATTCGATGGAAAAATTAACATTACATCATTATTATTGTCTATTCTTGTAATCTTGAATTTCACGAATTTTTCATGTATTAAAAAAAGTCATTTAGTGATCCATTTTACCAGATCAATACACGAGTCACCTAAGACCAAAATACACATACCATGACAAAAAATCTGTATCTGAATTATCTTGAATGATTCAGTGGAGTCGAACTTCGATAAAATCGCTCATTTACAGATATACGAAACTGTTGTTTATTGTATATGAAAATAGACACGAAAAATATATAATAAAATAATTCTATGTGTAATATTTTATATTACTGATCCACATTTTTATATGCAAAACTGTTCGAAGGAAAAAATTGAAATTGAAAATAAAAGAAAAAAACGTTCTTAACAGAATTTACTACTCCTCGAAATCATTGAATATTAAGTTTCATTCAGAAAATACGATTTAAAAAATATTTTTGGAAAAATAATTTTTAAACAAATTATATTTTTTTGGACAATTAGAAAAAGTGGTTAATATATTCTTTCTATACACTATACAGTCAGAGAAGTATGTATTTTACTCAATTTTTTGTAAAGTTTTTGAAACAACTGTTTAAACAAATCAAAATTGTTTAAACAAATAGAAATTTATTAAAAATTAAAAGATATGTATCAAAATTATGTAGTTATTCAACAAAAATTAGCATAGGATACCCATTTGAGAAAAACCTGGTCATCCCTGGGTCAATTTTTAGAAATGTTGAGAATAAACAATAAGCAATTTTTTAAATAATTACCTAATGTTTGTAAACAAAATTACTACTCCAAACAATGACAAACTATTACATGTCAATCAGGAAATGCTCGAAAATGTCATGGGAAATATTCAAATTGTCCATTATTAATTATTTGTATAAAACAGACGACGGAAATTGCTGAAAAGTAACAATAATACGAAAAAATTTATTTTTTTATTTTTGGGTCATATTTGGGGTGCTGTGCGGGGGAAGGGGGTAAAGGGGTGGGTTAACAATAAAACTTATTAGCATGGTATTATTACGATTCGTATGTATTTGACAGTATTGTATTATTGATATTATTGTTTTCAATAATATCTGCAACAATGTAAATGATAAACAAAAATCCGAAATTTAAAAATAAAAAATCCCATAATTTTCAAAACAAATTGCGTATAACGTATTATAGAAACTGTTACTGACAATGACTGCCACGATAATTGCAACTATTTCCAAAGAAGAACAAACCTTTTTCAATAAAAATTACAATACACGCGATGTTTTAATAATTTCAGTTTTTTTAACTGGCCTGCATCTCATAACAATGGAAGGGTCATCCGTTTCGAGTAATTCGACACGCTCCAGAGTTTCAACTCACGCTCCGGGGAGCCTGCCTCCTAAATTTCAAGAGGGTCCACGGGCTAGATCTCGAAAATACAGAATCAGCTAAAAAAAATCAGGCCAGGTAAACGTGAAAGCTCAAGGTCTCCCGAATTGAAAGATATGTATATTGTTATTCTAAAAAATCTTTTACGGTGGCGCTGATGTAAAACGTGCCAAAAAACAAGGTTTTTGAAGCACTTTTTTTAAGCCTTTTGAAATATGAATTCGCTTAGTAATTACAGACTGTTTTCCACAAAAAATCATCTTGGAAAGAAATAATGATAGGAAGTTGTTTTATGGCTTAAGATGTGCAGTTTCGTAACGCGATTGATGTACAATTTCAAAAAATGAAATTAGATCAATATTTCGCGAAATAAACTTAAACGCATATTTCGGAATTTAATGAGAATAGCCACCGTATAAAAAGTGTTAAAAAAAAGTATCTATTTCACAACAATAGGGACAATAGGGACTCACCCGCAGGTCAATAGCTGGGAGGGAAAAAGGCCGGTACATCGGTACCCCTTCCTTCTGAGGTCCCTATTATTGTGAAATAGATTTTTTTTTTCTAACCCTTTTTATACGGTGGCTATTCTCATTAAATTCCGAAATATGCGTTCAGGTTTATTTCGCGAAATATTGATCTAATTTCATTTTTTCAAATTGTACATCAATCGCGTTACGGAACTTCCCATCTTAAGCCATAAAACAACTTCCTATCATTATTTCTTTCCAAGATGATCTTTTGTGGAAAACAGTCTGTAATTACTAAACAAATTCATATTTTGAAATTTGGAAAACTGCGTTGCATTCTGGACACCTTAAGGATGGTATGTAAATTTTTTCAGATTTTTTAAGACGTCCAGCTCGGTTTGGGAAGCCTCGAAAGTCGACGCTTAAAAAAAGTGCCTCAAAAACCTTGTTTTTTGGCACGTTTTACACCAGCGCCACCGTAAAAGATTTTTTTAGAACAACAATATACATATCTTTCAATTCGTGAGACCTTAAGCTTTCACGTTTACTTAACCAAAATATTCTGCGATTCTTTTTGAACGAGTTGCAAGTGTTCAAAGTGAGGGTCGCGTACTTTTGACGCCAACTTTAATTATTAAAATACTACCAAGACTTACCTTTAAAATTGTTTTTTCCTTTAAAAATCATAAGATATTTCTTAATAAAATAAATGTCGTTACATTTATTTTACAATTATTCACAATTCATTTCCAACTACAATTATTTCACAATTTAAATAAAATTGTAAAAACAAAATTTTGTAAAGATGAGATAAATATTTTAAGACATTAAAGGTTTGATAAAGTTTTTATATATTCAGAAGGATGTGAGGTCAAGTTGATAATTTTTCGGCTTTTTCTCTTAAAATCCCCAAAGTTGTGATTATAGTCTGAAATAGCATGAAAAGAAAGGTAATTGTCAGAGGTAAGCATACAGTAAAAAAGTTGATTAATTTAATAAATTAAAAATAATTATTATTTATTATAATTTTAACTTTGCAATATTTAAAATCGATCGAAAAATAAAACATAAATAATAAACAATGAAACCACTTGAAAGTGATAGATATTATTAACCTAATTTTAAAATCCCATATACAATATTCAATATATTTGAACTTTATAAACCTCCAGTGTCTTATAATGTATTCCCTGTAGTCTAAAACATTCCATACGAGTTCCTGAAAGGCATAATAATTAAATATTTTAAGACTTCATTACATGGATTTGAAGTCTTTCCTTCAGGTGTGAATTTTTGAAAACAAAAATCAACTCAAACCTCCTTAATAGCCAACGAAACCGAATCGTGATGTCGGGTGAGCTCGGCCCGAGCCTAGGGTTTGTGCTCGTGCATTTTCGGCTTTACACCAGGCTGGCCGAGTTGACCGTCGAGGAGAGGAACCGACCACGTGATGTAAAGCAAAGGAGCAAAGTGGGGGAACCTTTCCCCTTCATTCTTGGCTCGCTTTTCCTCTCGCCTTTTCTTAGGTCGTTTTTGCTCTGGCGCGTTTTTACTTCGCTTCTGCGTACGTTTTTTTTTCGTTCGCTTTTGGTCTCAGCGTTTCATATGGTGAGAGAAAAAGCGCAGAGGGATAAACTAAGTACTAGAGCGGGAAAGAGGTAATGGAATTTTAAGACAAAGCTGAGGGAGGGAAAGGGAGGGGATTTGTCGAGAAAGTGTTTAATGGAGGTAGACGAAAGGAGAGGGAAGGCGATGGAATTAACGAGATAAGAAGAAGAAAGGAGGGAGTTCTTTAAGACTAGAGATATAGAAGACGGGACTGGAGTAAACTATGAAGAATTGGAAAAAAGGGAGATCGAAATACAATTAATAGATAGATAGGGGATGATTGAGGAATCAAAAAATATAACTGCCATTCTAAGATTCTATAATTTTAAATTTCAATCTTTTAAGATTGACACTTGTAATTGTATACGTTTTCGAATTTGAATAATTGTAAATTTTAACGATTCTATGTACATCAACATTTATTTAAATTTAATTGAAAAGTTGAATAACAAAAGCAAGTGTAAAAAATAAAATGTTACAAAATTTCCATCTTAGAGCAAGCTAAATTGAATAAGTCAACATTCTGAATTAAACAACTTATAAATATTAGTAATATTTATCAACTTAAACGTGTAAAGGCTTATAATGATGTATTTAGGTATTAGTCCAAGAGCTGGTGATGTTTTTCGTGAAGTGGGAGTATAAGTCCTAGTTTGTGGCGAATATATCTGGGAAATGATCCTTCTTTCGAAACCTGTAAATGCCAGACGCCCTGCCTGAGGAATTTGGGCACCTGAGCCAGCTGAAAAAATTGGAAATTTGAAGTGATAGTATAAGAGCCAATTTTCTTCTAGGATCGATTATTGATGCCCGAAGTTTATTATTGTTCAATCGCCGGTGTTTCGTTTTACAAATTCTACCTGTCAATACTATTCTTTATGTTATCAGAAACGCCAGACCTTATACTATCACTGCAAAATCCAAGTTTTTTTATTGATAATTATCGAGTCTGGCAGTATGTTATCTCCAAGCTATCGGTCTGGCGATTGAATAATAATATAGTCGGGGCATCAATAATCGATCCTGGAAGAAAATTGGCTCTTATACTATCACTTCAAATTTCCAATTTTTTCACCTGGCTCAGGTGCCCAAATGCCCCAGGCAGGGCGTCTGGAATTTACGGGTTTCGAAAGAAGGGTCATTTCCCAGATATATTCGCCACAAACTAGGACTTATACTCCTACTTCACGAAAAACGTCACCAGCTCTTGTACTATATATGGACAAAGGAAACTTTTAACTTTTGATTCCGGAAATTTAAAAATAGTTATTGGTGATACATAGGTGATTGTGTGCGAGTGTGCTAACCACAGACTCGTGCTTCGAGCCGCAGGCGAATGATGCAATCACACGAGGTAGCAATCACCTATGCGCACGGGTATCACACGCTATTTTTTGCAACGCCCTGCCGAAAAAGTTGTGTTCGGAGGAGTTAACGAAAGATGCTAATCTTAAACCTCCGTTTTCACACAGGGGATTTTAAGGCACAAACGATTTTTCAAACTGGAATCCCTGTAAAAAGGAGAGCATTGAAATGGATTATATGGCATTGAAAAAATTGTACACTTTAATGCCTATAAATCCAAACAAATTCCGTTTTTGTCCGAATGCGCTTTTTGGCATTCGACTGTTTTTGTTCGAATCGTTTTGAATCACACAAAAAAATGATGGCATTAAAGTGACTTCTTTGTGATGCCATTGATTTAATGCCATTGAATGCAGTTAAATGACCATATCAGTTGAATGCCATGCAATGCCTTCAGTGATCGGAGGCATAGAATGGAACCAATGCCGTTAAATTACCAAATAGGTCGAATGCCATTTAATGCTTTTTTTTGACCGGATATATCGAATACAATTAATGCATTCGAATGCCGTTGAATGACCACTCGGACAAAAACGGAATTCGTTTAGATTTATAGGCATTAAAGTGTACAATTTTTTCAATGCCATGTAATCCATTTCAATGCTCTCCTTTTTACAGGGATGTCTCGTCTTTGGGAAACTATGGAAGTTCGGTTCCCTCCTCTAAAAAATGTAGGTAGTAATAGGGTCAGGTCCTGTAAGTGGCGCTGCAGTTCGTCAGTTAACCTTTGAGCGGTGCGCGGTGAAAGTGCGTACAGTGACATAAAAGACCCAGTGTGTAAGCCGCGTTAGTGTTTTCACAAGTTAGTGAATATTAAATGTTTTGCTTTATTTGGTATTTTCCGGTATTTATATGATCAACATAAAGTTTTCGTGTAATTCTGGACAGTTTTTCACTGGAAAAAGGAATTTAGAGGTGCACATCGAGAATCTGCTCCAAACGATCCTGTATATTATGGAGTAATAGTAAGGAGACCAAACGACGATACGCGTGCGAATAAAAAATGAACCTCGAATTTTCGGACATAGTTTGGGGGAGGAGGTACGCTGAATTGTAAAGGAGTTCGCAGTAAATTTGAATCATGACTAACCCACCAATCAAAAATCTCTAGCTGATATTCCATTAAAAACGAGGCGAACTCCTGTACATTTTAGCATACGTCCTCCCCTAAACTATGTCCGACAAACGGCTAAAAATTTGGACACGCAGATTTGTCTCCTTACTATTACTCCATGCTGTATATGAAGCTGACAAAAAGACCTTTTACTGTTGTGCCTCATGCGGTAAGGCAGTTTGCGAAGAACGCCGTATACATTTCTGTAAAGATTGTGCAAACTGAATGTTTTTGAGTAAATTTTACTATTTTTGTACAATAAGTATGCACTAACATTCAATATCCTGCTTTTTATATGGAATTACCTGCATGAATCACTGAAATATTCTCATTTTTCAGGTCTTCAAATAATTCAACTTTTGAAGCCGCCGCACAGTGGGAAATTCGGCAAAATTTTGTGTCAAAATCGTAGATCTCGGGATCCGAGCAAGTTAGGGCGATGAAATTTTTACGGCAAGTAGGTGAGGGGATTAGGATTAGAGGAAAAACAGTCCGGACACGTTAAAAAAAAATGTTGACCTTGAAAGAAGGCCGCAAATTTGCGTTTTTAAACAAATTTTCAGTTTTTCATTTTTTTGAAGGCTATAACAAATTTTTTCCAATAACATGATACACGTTTTTGGTGTATTTTTTTACGCAGAATACGATGACGCTATTGGTTTTTTATAGAACCCACCGGAAAAATTCAGGGAGTGGAGAAACATTACATAAACTGGTTTTTTGTTTATAGTGCTTTCCATTCAGGTTCTACGACAAAACCAAGACCACCATCGTGTTCTACGTGAAAAAATACATGGAAAACATATGTTACATGTTTTAAAATGACGTTAGATTCAAGAAAATCGAAAGGATTCTAGAGAAAATCACCTGCCCCCGGCTTAGTTAGGTATAAATCTGAAATGTTACACCTTAAAATATGTCTAACTCAACAGTATCCTTGTAAACCTATCAACCTATCTAAGACAAATTCAAGCACATCTGCTGGCAGTGGATCATCGGATTTGTGAGCTTTCAAACGCTTTTCCATATCAAATAATGAGATCTTGGTGTCTGTCGAATACACTGCTCTATCAAAAACATCAAGCAATCTATTCTCCTTGCTAACCTGTCGCGCATGTGATACCATGTTTTTTCTATATAGCTTGTGCCAGGATTCATTTACGTCTTCAGAGTAATAAGCCATGGGCAAAGGAAACATGCGTGCAATTTCACATCCCGTATAGCTACAATACTGTTGGTTTTCAAAAGCAAGAGGAAATTAAAATTAAACGAGCTCGAGAAATTTTGTTGGGAAACATACAAATTGCATTACGAGCTACATCCGTGGGCAAGGATGAAACCAAGTGTACACAAATCATTAAGACACGGATGTGAAATTGCACGCATGTTTCCTTTGCCCATGGCTTATTACTCTGAAGGCGCAAATGAATCCTGGCACAAGCTATATAGAAAAAACATGGTATCACATGCGCGACAGATTAGCACGGAGAATAGATTGCTTGATGTTTTTAGTAGAGCAGTTTATTCGACAGACCCCAAGATCTTATTAATTTATATAGAAAAGCGTTTGAAAGCTCACAAATCCGATGATCCACTGCCAGCAGATGTGCTTGAATTTATCGTAGATAGGTATATTTTACAAATTATTCCTAATAGATTAATGGCTATAATAATACCCATAACAGGATCGTACTTTTCGTGAAAAAATACATCGGAGACGTGTATCGCAATTTGAAAATAAAATTATAAGTTTGGTTATCAGACCAGATGATTTGCTATACCTAACTAAGCCGGGGGCAGGTGATTTTCTCTAGAATCCTCTCGATTCTCTCGAATCTAAAGTCATTGTAAAACATGCAACATATGTTTACCATGTATTTTTTCACGTAGAACACGATTGTGGCCTTGGTTTTGTCGTAGAACCTGAATGGAAAGCACTATAAACAAAAAACCAGTTTATGTAATGTTTAATCGCTCCCTGAATTTTTCCGGTGGTTCTATAAAAAACCAATAGCGTCATCGTATTCTGCGTAAAAAAATACACCAAAAACGTGTATCATGTTATTGAACAAAATTTGGTATAACCTTCACAAAAATAAAAAACTGAAAAATTGTTTAAAAACGGAAATTTGCGACCTTCTTTCAAGGTCAAAACAATTTTTTAACGTGTCCGGACTATTTTTCCTCTAATCCTCATCCCCTCACCTACTTGCCGTAAAAATTCCATCGCTCTAACTTGCTCCGATCCCGAAATCTACGATTTTGACACCAAATTTTGCCGAATTTCCCACTGTGCGCCGCCAATTGGCCTATATTTTTTTCGAAGGTCATATTTTAAGTTTTCAAACCTTGCAACGCTTTTCTTTAAATTTATTTTTTGCAAAATTATGAATTTTTTAACAAGTATAGAGTTTTTTCTATATTTTCCCCAAATTTCAATTTTTAATTTAAAAAGTTTTTAACGATTGACACTAACAAAAATTCGATCGTGTAGTAGACACTTTGAAAAATAACCCTGAATTTTATTCGATTTTTTGAAAGCCAGAAACAGTTCAAAAACTGAATAGGACTTAAAAGACCCTGTGTGAAAACGGAGGGTTAAAAGAAAAGATTTTTTAAATTTGGTAAACAATTTTTTCGGAAAAAATTGTTTAAAAAAAGATTTTTTTTCTAATTTTTGAAACAAAATGTTGAAAAACAAATTATTTAAAAAAAATTTTATGAAAAAAAAATGTTGGGGCTTATGCCCGTTTGCTGTGCCAAACGTTGGTATTGAAAGATTTTTTCAAGTTAAATCTAAGTTTATTTCAAGAAGATACCAACCCCAGTGTTTAAAGTTACCTATGCCAGTGTCTAAAGTACCTCATATTGAAAGTTTTTATAGTCTTACATTGTATTTTTTTAAAGATTACTTTTAATGTTTTTAATAAAAATAAAGTCGAGTGTTTATAATTGTCATAGTTCGAAAAAAATTAACCAACTGGGCAAAATAATCGCACTAATAATCTATACATGACCGGTTTGTCTTGCGGAAAAGTCCGTAATACTAGACAGTGCCTAAAATAAAATAGTATTTTTTACTGTAAATAAACATATTCAACTTTATTGCAAGGTACAGATAAGCATGCGTGGCTATACCATACAATGTACCAGGCAGACTCCATGGTCGTATCGTAACGCCGCCCATGCAGATAAGTTAAATTGAAAAATGGAAAATTATTAGATATATGCGAGAGGTTACCTTATTTTCAGTGGTGTAGTCGAGGCCTGGCGGGGCCTGGCGGTGCCAGACCACTTTGTCGCACGGAAAATTTTTCTAGTTAGAATTAAAAGAGCCATCTGCACAATATTTAGAATTTAATTTTGAGACAGAAGGAACCCCAACTTTAGGACAACAAAACACCATAAAAATATATTTCTGGCAATAGACTTAAAAATATCCGGAATACAGTAAATTATTTACTGGATATCCCGGGTCGTAAATTTATCTCTCTCCACAGTCTTAGAGTCTCAGGCACTTGCAATAAACGCTACAATGGTCTATACTCTATAGAACAGTGATCGGTGAACTATTAGTAGAAGACTTGTTAGTAAGCAGGTAAAAATGTCGAACTCTGAAAAATAACTAATTTCGAAATTGGTGATCTGAGAATCAGATATTCGAAATCTACCATTTTCTTCAATTCCTAGCATATGTAATTCGTTTGAAGAAGTTTAAAATTTTATCAGTTTGACATAAGCAACAATATTATTGCTTGTCATATTTTGATATTTTTAGCCGAATTATATATTCATGGAATCGTAAAAAATTGCAGATTCTGAATATCTTATTTTCAAAGCGCACACTGAAAAATTAAAAATTGGTTAAATTTCGTCATATTGGCCAGTTTATGAACAAAGGGTGCCTGCTGGAGAGGATCGGTCATCGCGAGCCTGGCGATAGTTTACCAGAAAATAGGCACAGTATATTAAGAATTTAATTTTAAGAAAGAATGAAACCCACTTCAGGACAACAATAAAGCTTTATTTATGGCAATGGATGGATTATAATATTTGGATCTTCCTATCTAAAGCAAGTCTTTGTTGTAGGATTTTACAGTTTATATTCTATACTTAATACCCATGATTATTCTGGACAAATGAGTCTCAGGCATTTGCAACAAACGAAACAATTGTCTATGGAAAAGTGGTCGGCAAACTTTTAGTACGGGACTTTTGTGAATAAGCAAGTAAAAATTACAAAATTTAAAAAATGATTAATTTTGTAATAAGTGATTTCAGAATAATATATTCAGAATGTACCATTTTTTTCAATTCCGAGCATATGTAATTTGTCTGAAAAAGTTAAAAATTTCATATGTTTAATTCAAGGAACAAAGTTTTTTTTTCTTTTAATTTTTAACTTTTAAAGACAAATTGTATACACATGGAGGTGTAAAAACTTGTAGATTCCAAATATATTATTTTGAAATCGTACATTGAAAAATTAAAAAGTTAAATTCCGCAATTTTTGCCTGCTTATGAACAAAGAGTGTCTCCTGTGGGAAGGGTCAGTTAGGTGGGGGATGATCATGGACCGCTTGACCAAGCTGCAGCCGAAGATGAGGAAGCGACATTAAGACCAACCGCGGAAAACAGGCACCTTCTGAGAGATGATCACGATTTCAGGACAAGAAGGAACATTCCCTGGCGGACCGGCCGAACGCAAAGATTACGCTGCAGCGTAATGGTAAAGTAATGGTAAAGTAATTTTAAAGTAATATGGCATTATAATTATTAAGAGAAGCAAAATGAATATGTAAACTGTTGCAATCATAATAATACGTTAAAATTTACGTTAAATGGTCATCTCGTAATTGCAACAGGTTTCTTTTTCAGCGTTAAAAAATAAAAAAATAATGTCGCTCTCATTGCAGTCTGCTAACAGAGGTTTCAAGAGGGCTGCCAACATGCAGGGGCTCGACTTCAATAACAGCCACTTTGTTTTTTTATTTTTTAACGCTGAAAAAGAAACCTGTTGCAATT
>CAKNWW010327893.1:0-11346 GCA_932074435.1 Andricus kollari
CAGGCTTCATTTATTAATTTAATTTCCGTCTCTTTTGTCTCTCTTACTCTAAGGAATATATATATGTAGGTAGAAGAAGGACAAAAGATAATAAAGTTGACCAACTGATATGATTAAGTTGACATTACAGAATAATCAAACTCAAATTCCTGAGATAATTAGTTTTCAACTCCAGGATCATAAACTCTACACTCTGGGATAGTGAAGCTAACCATAAAATTTTGACACACCATGGATCGTAAGCTGCACACGAATTCAGTCCCGCGGTCAGAAAAACGCTCGAATTCAGTCCCGTGAAGAGACTGCCCTGAGCTGACCTGAGTCAACGTCACTCACCCCCCACTCCTCTCTTACTCGGTTGACTTTCTCACCTTTTCAGGAAGGGAGCGAAAGGGGCAGGATGTCCAGTACGTAATTGTTATTGCTAGTGTATTTTCAATGCATGACTCGAAGTGAAATAAATAGCTCCTTCAAAAATGTTTAGGGAAATATATAGCTTATTGTAGCATTTGTTTCACTTAACGACATTTTTTTTTAATTTTAAGTGATATTGTTAGATATAATTGACTGCCAGTCCTAAGCCTGGAATCTATTGTGCAAGCAAGTGTGAAGGGAAAATGTTGGGAAACAGTTGGAGTGAGAGAAAGGTTTGCCTCCTTCGGACATCTCCCCCCCCCCTCTCTCTCACTCACGTGCGCTCATTCTCTCCTCCTCGTACGGTAGTGCGAAGGGGCCGCCAGTGGTGGGGGAAAGAAGGAACGGAGGAGAGAGCGTTGCCGGACTGAATTTGGGACTGATTTCGTGTCCCGCCGCTCTCCTCAATTCTGACCGCGGGACTGAATTCGTGTGCACCGTGGATCGTACGCTAGACCATCTAGGGCAGGGCTCACCACTTCAAGCAGGTGCTGACTGCCACGACAAGTGCACGACTGCCACCAATTTTTTCTGTCATTTTTTTCTTCGATTTCCAGGAATCCTGGAAAGGGTTACGGTCACGGCTCGTTGCGGCTCATTTTTCATACCGAAGGGTCTGATTTTTTTCTACTTGAATTCACAATACATTTCATTTTTTTCATTTCAAACTGTAATTTACCGTGAAGGATTAGGGACCAGTCGAACGACAAGATTTATGAGGGCCTGTTCTCGGGCCTGTTTGACCTAGTCTCGCGACTGCCATTGTCAGTATTTGCAGTCGCCGACTGCCTTTTGGTGAGCCCTGATCTAGGGGGTTGTCCCATAGTTGAAACTGAAATATAGTCAGTCTGACACTCTAGATTTTCAGACTGACTAACCATTTTTCTCCGTGTATATAGCAGTCGTTTAAAGTCGCCTAGGGTCGTTCACGACCCCGGTGTGCCAAACACGTTTGAAAATCAAAATTTTGAATGAATTTTTTTCTGCGTATATTTTGATTGTAAATTAAAAAATAAGGTTGAAACATGATATTTTGCAAAGTTATATTTTTTAATATATATAACATATCTAACTCTCTGTCCCCCCCCCCTTCTTGTTTTCTCACGGGGCAGCTACAGCCGCTACCCTTCGTGCTAGGGGCATTAAATGCGTTGTTTATAAGTACTTTTAATGTTTTTACCTTTTTTATAATAAATATCTTTTTGTCAACTTTTCACTTAGGGCAAGATAAAAATTAATGAAACTTAAAAAAATAATTGTTTAAAAACATTATTATTTATAACTATCTTCTCTTAGATAATTGATAACAAGTTGCGGCTTATTCTTAAATTTTTTACATTGCTTTAGCGATATGGGACTTGCGGAACCTCTGAATATAGGTCATTTTTTTATAAACCTATTCTTTTTTTTTGTGGATTTAAACGTGGCCGATATGCATGGAAATTAAAAAAAAAACCGACTTCAGGAGATTTCATTACAAGTATACACCTGACTTCACGAGTTTCCATCCCCTCGTTTTCTTGTAATAATATAAGGAAGCTAATGCAGCCTACTAAAATTAGATTTTTAATATTTTACGAAATTTTGATTTTTCTAAACCGGATCTAAACTTCAAACAAAAAAATTTGCCAAAATTAGACGTTTAAAACAATGAATTTTACGAATCTGAATTAAAATTATTTGAAATAATAATAAATTTTTGACTACATTTTTTATTATCTTAATCCGTTTTTAGTGTAAAAGAAATAAATACCTATTCTGTTTTGGGAAAAATTTTCCTTAAAAACATGCAACTGTTTTGTTTTTACCTCTTTGTTTAAAACAAATACAGGTTTCTTTAAAAAACAATAAATGCTACTTTCATTAGCAATAACAATTTTTAATTACTCAATATTATAAATTTTCAATTAGGTAAAAAAAACTTTCATTTAATATAAAAAGGAAACATTCTTTCAAATAAATATTGTCTTTTTAACGATAAAATTATTCGCTAATAGTAAAAAAATGTGTTATTTAATCAAATAACTGTATAGCTATTCTCACTTGTTTCAAAATAATTAATATCCTAATTGTGAATATTAATCTATTTCTCAAATTAAAAACAGCACACATTTCTGTTTCGGATAATAGACCTTCTTTAGAGCAAATTAATGCTTTATTTATAGCAATACAATTTTCGAGTATTTGTGATATTATTGATATAGTTTTCTAGAATATTTTATCCTATAAATTTCAAGTACATATTAAAAAAATGTTTTAGCTCTACTTAGTCTCTTTGGACATAACATAAAAAGATATTAACGAAGTTTTTGCTATAGCTATATATTTGCTATATATAGTGCTTTTAAATTTAGTGGGTACAATACAGTTTTTGGGGGCCGGGGGACAACGGACAAGGTTATGTGAAATAATACGTTACACTGTTACAGCATTCTGTGACGCACTTCGTATTTCCTAAAGAGGGATGGACTTAGCGTCCTTTTCATTTCCATATTGCAGGAAAAGAATAGATAATTTTGCAGCTGCGAATCTGACCAAAAAGCAAAATATGTACCGATTGATGGGCGCGCAGTGAGAATCTATCATTGCTAAATTCTCACAACGACTGCAACGAAGAGGCAGAATCAAACAAGGCCATGTATCTCACATATTTTTCGAAATAACCCAAAAAAATGTATTTTCAAACGAACGGTTTATTTATTTTTTGAATGAACTGCAGAATACACTAATTTAGGGCTCTAGGAATAGTATTATCAAAATTAAGAAAAATAGAAACAAAGGAAAAATCGCAGACTTTCGGTCGAAGATATTTCAGGAGCCCCAAATGAGCCTGAAATTATGCAAGGGAAATGAGTTTTTGTTATATATGGTGTTGTGCCATCTTAAAGTTATAAAAATACATGAAGAAAACCATAAATGCTATTCTTTCCCATGTCATAATTTAGGGCTCATTAAGGACAAATTTGGACCCGTAGTCACAAATTTAGCGCTCCATTATTTTTTTTTTAAAATATTGTTTGCGCTAGCTTAACGTTACGCTGGACGAACAGTACTGTAAAACATACTAAAAATGATTTTAGAATAAATTCATTTCACGCAGTAATTTAGGGCTCTAAGAATATGATTATAAAAATTAACCCTTCGTCCACATGGTGGGTCTTTTATGGCACAGTGCCTTTCTCTATTTCAAATATCTGTGTTTGAATGATTGTTTAAAAATATAAAGTTGCCAATAGCAAAATATTTTCTCGCAATTTATTCTATAGACTCAGATGAATAACTGTGAATTTTAACACTTTAAACATAATATCCGGGAAACCCTAAATGAGCTGTAACAGAGTAAGAAAAGAAATTTGTTTAATGCATTTTTAGTAGGTTTGGTTAAACAAAAATTGTTTAAACATTAATTTTTAAAATTTTTATTATCATATTCCTAGAGCCCTAAATGTGCCCTAAATTATTGTATGAGGAACATTTTTTGTAAAATCATTTTTAGTACATTTTACAGCACTGATCACCCACCTTAACGTTAGCTAGCACAAACACCACATAAAAAAAATATGCCCGCTGCGCGGGCACACTCTCATTGCGCGCTGCGCGCGCGGCTCGCAAGTTTGAGCGCGCCTAGGGCGCGCGACTGTTGGTTCTCGCGCTTCGCGCTCGAGAATATATTCATCTCGTGCTTCGCACACTATGTTGTCAAAAATCTGGTACTGGCACTTCTTACTCAGATATTGCAAACTAATGTACAATTTTTATTTTTCATGATGACATTAAAATTTTCTCCTTACATTACACTAATTTGTTTTCTCAGCTGCCCTGAAAATGCGCCCAGTTTGAGCGCACAAATCAAAAACTGTGATTCAAACCCCTCATAGACTACAATCATAAAGTAAAATTAAACATATTTTTTTTCAATTTGACATTGAAGAGGGTTCTCAAAGCACCTACGGCCTTGACGATTACATTCTCATTGCGATACTCACACTTCGTGCTCAACAACTAGGTTATACAAATGACTGCTTTTGAACAAATATGTTATCGAGCGCGAAGCGCGAGAACCAACAATCGCGCGCCCTAGGCCAGCTCAAACTTGCGAGCGAAGCAAGCCGCTTGCGATGAGAATGTGACCTCGCGGCGGGCAGATTTTTTTTTATTTTTAATGTTTTTTTATGATTAAAACAAAAACTAAGCGTCTTATCAAAAAATTGTTAATAAACAATTTTGAGCTGTTTTTCAGATAAGCAACTTCAGTCTATTCATTTTTTTTCTCATAGCTTGTGTCGTTTGTCCATAAATTTAATTTTTTTATTTTTAATGTTGTTTTCACGAATAAAACAAAAACTACGAATCCTATCAAAAAGTAATTTATAACAAATTTGTAGATCTTTTTTAGGTGCACGACTTTTATCTTTTGATCTTTTTTTGTATCTTGCATAGTTTGACAGAAAAATGGAGTTTTTGATTTTTTATTATTATTAGTGCGATCAAAATTTGAATTTTTGATTTTTCGGAAAAATTCAAAAAGTTCTTATGATAATCTTGTACGGCTGATAAAAAGAAACGTTTTTCTCCTCTTCACTTTTTTTATATCGTGCGTTGTTCGGCTTAAAATGTTAATTTCGTTTGTTTTTTTGGATTTTGAAAATGCTGTAACTCTGATAATTTTGATTTTATCGAAAAATGTAATAAGGATAATTGGTTTATCTTTTTGCTTACTATTAATCACTGTACGTAGAATTTGCAAATCGTGAAAAAAAGTGGTCTCAAAAATTTTCAAAATGTGCTCACTTTTTGAATTTTGATCCAAAATATCTGGTTAACGAACTTGACCTTCATTTTGAGACCCTTAAAAAATTTATCAAAGGCTGACTCGATTCGACAAATCCTTCAAAAGTTAGCGAGTCCACAAAATTCAGGTAACCATACATACAGACAGACAGACAGACAGACATTGACAACATTTTATGATTTTCGGAATCTGTGAGTGCCGAAACGTAAAGATCCATTAAAAACCAGACATCGAAAATTTGGACGAATACATTACACTCTCATGAATGAGAATGTAAAAATAATGGAGATGGAGCCCTAAAGTTGGGGTTACGGGCCCAAATTAGTCCTTAATGAGCCCTAAATCATGCAAAGGGAAAGAGTGGGGTTTATGGCTTTTTTCACGTATTTTTTATAACGGTAAGGTGGTACAACACTATAACAAAAAAATGTAGCAAACCATTTTAATTTGACGTATTTTCAAGGTTCGATTTCCCTTAATTTTCTAAATTGATGCAAATCTTACTAAAAATAATATATCTTTAATGATATTAGGTCAAATATGACATAAACAATTTAGATAAACAAATTAAAAATTTTGGGCAGTTACGCGTAGAAAAAAATCGGTTTCTAAATCAAAATAGCTTGAGAATGAACAATAACACTGCGAGAGAAGATTCACTCAGTGAAAATGACTCGAACATTTTATAATTAATACTTAACTATGACAAATTGTTTCTAAAAATATTTATTCATACATTTTTATTGATATTTATGACTAACTTAGACATATAATAGGCATCTAATTTGTTGATAATAAAGTCACGATTTTTACACAGGCATCTAATTTGTTTATGAAAATATAAATTGTTATATTTAATCGAATATTATCAAAAATATATAATTTATAGAAATATTTGCAGTAATTCATGTATTTTGTTGAAAATTCGTCTTTATGGTTGAAAATTAATTTTGTTAAAAATTCATATTTTTTTGGTGAAAAATTACTTCTTTTGTTTACATTTTTTTTTGTAATTAAAAGTAAATACTGTTTTAATTAATCAACAAAGTAGTTCAACTTTCAAACAAGTAGTTGAATTTTCAAAGAAAAAATATGATTTCTCAACGAAATAATAGGACTAATAATAAGGACTAATTTTTTTTATAAAGCAGATGAATTTTCAACCAAACAGTTATTTGCATTTTTAATTAAAAGATAAGCTTGCCATAAAGTAGTTGAATTTTCAACAAAATAGTTACGTTTTCAACCAAAAAGATGAATTCTTACCAAAAGACGTTAATTTTTAAACCAAATACTTGAATTTTCTACCAGAAAAGACGAATTTTCAACAAAATACATAAACTTAAAATAAAAAACATTTGAATTCGACCAGAAAAAAACAAACAAATTTTGAAAAAAAATACCTGAATCCTTAACTAAAAGAGGTTAATTTTCCACTAAACACTTGAATTTTTTACAAAAATCCAATACCTTCTCTGGGTGAGAACGTACAAAATTGCATGAAAAAAAAAGGAAAAACATCTTGTCAATTCTCATTTTATTACGAATAAGTACATTATCATTTGATCGCGATGCGTCCGTAACTTCCGATGCAAATTTGCAGTGAAGGTGAAAAAACGTGGATAAAAGCAGCATTTGTAACATGGTCAACTTTCAACCGTTGTATTTCATAGAAAAATGCATGAATTCTTTTGCGGAAATTCGAATAATTACCTTGAAGTTTTATTAATGAGTACATTTCCGAAGAATTTGAAAATATTTATAACTTTGATGTCGGCAGTAAATAAAAGCAAAGGATGCTAACTCAGCTCTATTGAGGCTTCAAATTTTACAAATCACATGTTGGGTTTTTAAAAACAGTTAATTACATCAATAACACGCTATTGCACATTATAGTTTTCCGTTGTTTTTTGTAACTGGAGATTGTAACGGATCTTTCTTGGTCGTTACGTACTTTTTATATTTGTTAACTTCGAATACATTAGAATTTAATTTATTTGGGGTTCTAAAGTTTAATTAAGTTTGAAAAGGCAATCCTAATGCGATTCAATCAGATTCACAAACAGAAAAAAAAGAAGGCATGAGTCCTTTTATATAATAATTTAGATTTATTATTCAATCAAGATAAATATGCCATAGCAAATGATAACGAGTCCTAATTGAGACGATTGTACGGATAATTGAAATTTGTCAATACGCAAATTTACTCACACACACAATAAACGGCATTTCTTCACCCAGCGTAAAAACAGAAAAATATGAAAATCCTTTATAATAAAAATAACGAGACAATGTGTGCAAATTAAAATTGAGTCTCCATCCCTTTTTAGTGACGATTTACAAAGTTAAAATCGACACTCCAAATAAAAAAGTTAAAAGTCTTCGACCATTTGAAATTATAGCATTTCAAAGTAGTAAAAATATATATGGTTACGGGTTACTTATCAATCGGTACCCATAGTCATCTTTATAGTCAGTTTAAATGATTGGACTCGATCCTCGCCAAGTCACCACGCTGAAACAAGTTATTACAAAAAACGTATTGAACCTCTTTTCATAGAAATAGAAAAATAGCACACATGCCCGTGCAGAAATCTTGACGTGGGTCTAGTAGGGTTCTGTTCAGTTTCCCCTACTTCTGGTGTGGTTCTGGTCAGAAAAACTGAGTAGAGCCTGACAAGGGTGTAACGCTTTGACTCGCCGATACCCTATGTAGGGGAAACTAGTCAGGGCCTTGTCAGCTTTTGTAGTGAATGCCTATTTAAAACTATAATCTGTTTAAGATCATAAATAAAAATTATGTGCTTTTATAAAAACTTATTATTTGTAAAGAAAGACATTTTTTTGTTGAAGTTTTTTTCTGCCAGCCTTCCAATCTTTGGCATTCGACAAAACAACGCTAATTGCGTCTTATACAACTTTTTCTGAGACGAATGTTTTCCTCTTTTTGTCAAAGTGTGCTTGACTATCGGCTTCTGTTTACAGAAATGAGTAAAATACGTTAATTGCAAATATTTGAGAACAAAATGCGAGTAGTAAAAAAATTGACTAAAGAGAGATAAATAATATTCGATTTGAATTTTGTGACGGGTAAATAGTTTCTCTGCTAGAATTCACATTCATAACATAATATACTTTTTAGAAATAAATTTTTCTATAGTCTTACCTGTAACACACCGATGAAAGTCATAGTTTTTCAATATTAACTTATCTCCAGATTGTTTCGTGTTGTTCAACCCCATCGGAACATCTTTTGACAAATATTTTTTCAAAATATTCGTGACGCTTTTCGCAAGAATGAAATAAGAATCCATATGAGAGTATATAAAGATATCGCTTTTCAATAAACTTAATTGTTATTGCTTTCCTAAAAAGGAATAATTATTTTGCATTACCAGAACAAAGATCCTAACCTCAAATATAATGTCAACGAATTTGGCAAGAGGGTATATTTTAGAAATGTTATTTACCTGTCGTAACTAGTATTATGGCACAGAGGGTCACTCAATCACAATTGTTATTATAAATATATATTAATTAATAATCATTACCTGATAAATTATTCGATTTTTGTAGTTGACGTTTAAAAATTCACCACATCTTACGTAATACGTATTAGTCAAATGAAGTGAAAATAAGGATAATTTAATAACTTACTTTTCCTTTTCTCTTAACATCTTCAAATATTTAAAACTAAAAAATTAAGTTACCTTGTAATCACCTTGTAATCATTTTGGAGTTCTTCTTTAATTCGATGTTTCTTTACACGATCGCAAAGACGTTCTCTAGCCTGTCTCTTCTTATTCATGTTATCTCTTATAACTTAATAAGTTTTGCATAAAAAAATTTCTTAACTTTACACGAAAACACGAATGCGGTTGACCAATATAGGTTATAAACACGAACGCCGATGCGAGCGCCGCGTAACGTTATAGTGTGACATAACGAAAGTACATCTGGCGAATACCCGACTTGTGGCTTTACCCAGAAACTCTGGTCAAAATCAAGTAATGGGAAATTATGTTATCATTTGTATATAAGTATAATCGAACTTTTTGCAAACCGGAACAATCAGATCATATTTTGTTAGTAATTACACATAGTCCTATTATGCTGCCCGCTTAGCACCTTCTTATAATTTATTTCATTTTATTCAGAATAGAAAAACTGGTCAGGGCCTTGTCAGAATCATATTTTAAATGGGGCTAAATAGGGCAATTTCTGCACGGGTGTGATAGACTTAACATTATTAAATAATACCTGATAGACGCAAGTCACAGCTCGATCTAACGCGGTGCTGGTCAAGACTTGTTGGTATTCGAAAATAAAGTAATTGAATAATTGAATCGCTGTGTCGTTTCGCAAGCGAGGAACGCTATAGACTCCGCCCATTATCAATACAGATCATCACGCGATGATTTATTACACAATACCTAAATTTCACTTCGACCGCTCTTCTCACAATTTTAGCGGGATATAATTTACGCCAATCATTCGTAGACATCAGGTACAACCCTCGCATTTCCTGGCAGAAATAATTTCTATTTCTCCCGCACTTTTCATGATTTTAGCAGGAAATATTTTATGCATAATAACGTCTCAAGGCACAAAAGAAGTCGATGATACTCTCAGCGGGCTCCGGGATATCGATGTCCTGCTTGATCCTTCGTCCTTTTTTTTCTTAAACTTTCGTACATCTGGTAAAATGTGCCGCGTGGGTCAACCATCTTTGACAACAGTGAAAGGCAACTCCTTCAAGGTATCGATTACAATTGAGGTTGACTACCGTAGAAAAAAAAACATAAAAAAATAATATGCAATAGCGTGTTATTGATGTAATTAACTGCATTTAAAAACCTACCATTAAATTTGTTGATTTTGTTGGAAAATATTAAGCCTCAGTAGAGCCTTCCCGCTCGATTAGAAGGTGAGCTAGCATCCTTCGCTTTTATTTACTGCCGGCACCAAAGTTATAAATATTTTTGTATTTTTCAAAAATTTGCGCATGAAAATGAAAAAAACTTCAAGGTAACTACTCGATTTTTCGCAAAAGAATTCACGCATTTTTCCACGAAATACAACGTTCGAAAGTTTACCAAGTTACAAAAGGTGCTTTTAAGCACGTTTTTTCACCTTCACTGCAACTTTGCATCGATATTTTGCTTATTCTTAATAAAATGAGGATTGACAATATGTTTTTCCTTTTTTTTTAAGCAATTTTTTTTGGTTGATTTATGCAATGGTTTGTAGAGGGGCCAGGAATTTTGAAACAGATAGTAGCCAAAGTCCATGTAGACCAGGGCTCGCCAGAAGTCAGTCTTTGACTGACAAGACTGACAGTGTCAGTAACGAAGACTAGGTCAAATAGACCCCAATAAATTATCCTCCAAGTTTTCCTTCGACTTGGTTTTTTTCTCAGGGTTCGAATACGAAAAATTCGGACGCCCCGCTGTGAAGTACGTGCCGATTGACCGTAACCCTTCGTACGATTCCTGGAAAACGAAGAAAAAAATTAAAGAAAAACTTTCTGCCAGTCTCGCACTTGTCGTGTCAGTCTGCACCTGCTGAAAGTGGCGAGCCCTGATGTAGACTAAGGTGGTCCACCATTTTTTTTTAATTTTCATCCATAATTCCCCGAATTTGTTCAAATCCACAAAAAAATGAATGTATTTTTTTTAAATTATATTGAAAGATCCCGCAAGCCCCGTAAATATCAACACGTATTTTTCATAAAAAAAGACATTTTTGTAAATTGTATTCAGAATTATCAATATTATGTGTATCGAGTTGATCCTGAAAATTTCTCTTCAAAATCAGCAATATAGAATACGAATGAGAAATTTATTTTTGAATTGCACCCCTATAAGTCTATTTTATTGGGTTTTAAATAAATCCCATAAGTTAAAAATTAGGTATTGCATGTTTCTGGCGCTATTACTTTTTTTTAAGGGTTTTTTTTTAGTAAACACTGTTTCTAGTACATAAAATATTACTTTAAAGTTATAATTAGATTTTTAAATATATTGTCAAAACAATGTATTATAGTTTATAGCCATTTTTTCTTAGAATAAAGTTAGAAAGTCGCGGTTTTATTTGATTTTTTCAACTGATTTTCAGCTCGGTTTCGTGTCGTATCGGAA
>CAKNWW010327926.1:0-14435 GCA_932074435.1 Andricus kollari
TCGTGCGTCGCACGTCACTCGCACGAGGTGAGTTTCACGTCGTGCGTGCACAAGTGCTGCGTTCTGGACACACCGTGGGTGATGGGAACTTAAATGCGAGTGCAAGGAGTCGAAGAGTGTTCGCATATGTGCGAGCATGAACTGCCAGCACAATGAGAGCACAATACATGCATGAATCGCTACAATTTTTTATTCATGAATTAACAGTATAAATAAACAAATTAAAAATACTTGTATTAAGTAAAATTGTTAATATTAATAATGCATAGGGCAGAACTTTATTTTTTTAGTATCTTTCTGAAAAATAAATTTTCACTAACTCATATAGTGTGAAAAATTATCTTGGAAATTAGTTCTTATTTTTCAATATCTGTTCAATAAAATATTAAAATCGCCATATTGATGTGAATTCAGCACCAGCGCACATCGGACCGAACAGTTCACTGATGGCGGGCTACATCGCGCGTGTTTTCCACTTGTCTGGCGTTGGTTTTTCGGTTTTTTGTGCTGCGGTAATTTTATATGTGTAATTAGTATTTAATTTTATGTTCTCTTAGTATGGGACTGTGGGATTATACCAACTATTCATTTTGCTTCTGTGGATTACTTGAACAAATAATATAACCTCAATTCTTTACACGTGGAGAGTATTGTTCACATTTGAGTTTGGCTTGAAAAATCATATTCTCTTTATTGATTATTATTCAGTGCCAAGTTTGAATGGTATTTATTGAGCTATTCTTTTCATATTTTCAACAATCACTTTGACAATCATTCTAGACGCTCTAAGGACTCTCATTTTACTCACACGCGTGCGACTCGCACGAAGTGCGAAACATATGCGACCACATGGAAGACACATCTGCGTGCTGATATGAACTCACGTAATGCGGCCTTATCCGCACGCGTGCGACCCATAATGCTCGCACTGTGCAGGCATTTTGTTATCTGGGAACAAGTGCTATCGTTAACAAAAAATCAGTTATATTATTATTCATTGCCCAAACTAAATATTTTAATCCTTTACTTACAGAAATGTTATATTATTAAATATATTTCTTATTCATTGATAATATTATAGGGGTGGATGACACGTAATTTAGGGGTTATTTGGAATAACACTGATGATTCTTAATAGAATTTAATATCAAAACAAGATGTTTGCAGCAACAAAGTCCAAACTCTTAAAATACATATATGACATATGACGAAGCATTCTAGGGGTAGATTTTTTAAATGATGATACTCTAGGGGGTAAGTGTTTTTACAACTCACGCTAATATTATGATACAGCATTAATTAGAACAATTTTGTGTAAAAACAATAAACAAAAAACAATGTTACCTCTTAAAATACTACAAGACTCAAACATGTAGAAGGGGTGATTTCAACCCCTAAATGTGAACGTTTGTCCAAAATTTTTATATTTTTTTTCATAGTCTGGGATCCTCTTTTCACCAGCAAAGTAACAAAAAAATCGGCGTCGGACACCAACCTAACCCCCCTTGTCAGTTAAATCTGTAAAAGAATTGAGCCTATTTATTGAAAAACAAAATTTATTATAAAGAAATCTTAGTTTTAAGTAATTAATAATTCTGGGGAATTTGCGAAACATCATGAAAAAACTCATCGAAAAGACATTCTTAGTTGATTATGTGAACAAATTAAGCCTATTCGTTGAAAAATAGATAACTCTGAATTTCCTTACAAAAATGGTTTAAATCATAATTCATGGGAATTTGCAAAGCAACATAGAAAAGAGTCATCGCATAGATATTCTCAGTTATTTTTTAAAACAAATTGATCCTATTTGTTGAAAAATAGACAAACTATGAATTTGTTTATAAAAATGGTTAAAATAAGAACTCTTGGGAATTTTCAAAGCACCATAGAAAAGAGTCATCGCAAAGATATTCTTAGTTAATTCTTTTTGCATTGAGCCTATTCTTTGAAAAATAGACAGGCTCTGAATTTGTTTAAAAAAATTGTTTAAATAATTAATAATGCTTCAAAATTTGCTAAGTATCATATCAAACAGTCACCGGAAAAGAATTCTTAAAGTTTATTCCGTTATAAAAAAATTAAGCCTGTTCGTTGATAAATAGCGAAACTGTGATTTTTTTTTAATTGCCAAACAGCATCTTCTTTCAAGTAACAGTAATTAAAATTTTATTTGTAATACATTCCATACCAAAGCTCTGGATTTCAATGAGCTGAAAATTCCCAATCCCGAAAAGAAATTTTGTTCAATAAATTGTTTACAACGTAATAAACAATTTTTTTAATTATTCTCAACGACTGGAAATTATTTACAGATAGTTTCAGCACAGATGTAAAACCTTTTTTGATAAATCTGAAAATTAAAAAAAATGGTACTTCTGAAAAGTTAAACAAAAATGTAAAATTGGTTTTTAAATAAAAAATGTACAAAATTTATTATAAAAAATCTAAACACAAATTTTTCGGAATGCCAAAAGCTTTAATTAAAAAATATAAACTGCACTGAAAATTTGGAAATTTTCAAACATTTTGAAATGTAAATGAACTATGACTAAAAGGTTAAATCGAAAAAGAATTTTTCAGAATATGAATAAAATATCAAAAATGTTAAAAAATGAGTCCAAGGAATCGTATATATACCGAAGTATAAATGCATATACTTCCCCTAAGCTTCTTATCTTATGAAAACAAACAATTCGAGTTCAACTAAACACAGACCGCCCATCGTCGATGAGATCGCCTTATGGAGCCTACTTACACCGTACGCTAGTTGCAGGCTTAAACTGTTTAAGTCTCTGCCTCCACTCAAGCAGTTTAAGCCTGCGAATAGCGTACGGTATCTGTTATTTGCAGATTGAACGAATGAAAATTCAATCGGTTGGCCACATTTTTAATCTGTCACCTGTGCGCGGTGCTTTAAATCTGCCATTTCCGCATTCGTCAAAATTCTGAGTGAATAGAGTCGAATGAGACTGACTAACCTGAAATAATTCCAATGGGCATTCTACGATTCATTATTATGCGCATGAATGGGTTGAAATTCAGTATGAAATGGTGGTCGTAAAGATCACATCCAATGGTAAAAATACGATTCACACATAGCAACTTTAAATGCGTGTGAATCAGCCAAGTATAAGTTACCTCAGGTTATATTCAACTGGGTGGAACATGCAGATTACAATTTTAAAGAATCAATTGTTAGACAATTTATATTAGGGATATTTAATTAAGTTCACATTACACATCGTAAATCGTTCACGGGTCTCTTGATCACCCTCCTCTAATTTTTCCCGAATTCGCATGATTTCTTCACTCCCTCTTTGCATCGCGGCAACCCAATCCGTCGTTATCCGTACCCCCATTACTGGTAATCCTACCAACCCTAGTTCTTCTGCCGGTTTTACTGGATTCCGACTGAGCCCGTTCGCCACGATATTCCTTACCCCTTTGAGGTACTCAATTCGATAGATAAATTCCGCGAGACGCACAAACCACCGCCCTATTCGCGCACCCAAGTCACGCTTCGATTCGAGCATCTTCAGGCTGTTGCAGTCATTCCTGATAACAAACATGATTCCGATCAAATAAACGCCGAATCTTTCAAATGCACAACCGATGGCCAATGCCTCGAGCTCGTAAGAGTGATATTTCGACTCGTCCTGCTGGTCTTTCGACTAAAATAGCACACGGGGTGTAGTTTGTCATCAGCTTGTCTCTGCAGTAAAACTGCCCCCAGCCCTGTCTGACTCGCATCCGTGTGCACCTCGGTTTCCACCCCCGGTCTATATATCGCGAGTACTGGTTTCTCGAGCAAGCGCTGCTTCAGAGTATCGAAAGCCCTCTGCTGAGCCGGGCCCTACACAAATTTCGCGTTTTTCGCCGTCAAATCAGTAAGGGGTTTCGCGATCAACGAAAACCTTTTTATAAATCGGCGACAGAAGGTCGCTGTTCCCACGAATGAGCGTACTCCACCCACATTCGATGGTTGCGGAAAATCTTTGACTGCACTTAGAATTTTCGTTCCTAGCGAAATTTCTCCGTCGGACAACATAAACCCCAGATATTCTACTTTAAGTTTGAAAAAATGGCACTTCTCTAATTTTATGGTCAAGTTCACGGCTCTGAGTGCATCAAAAACCTTCCGTATGTTCTCAAGACCGTCCTCGAAATTTTCCGAGGGTATAATCGCATCGTCGATATAAATTTGTACAATTTCCGGCTGCAAGGTACTAAAACACGACACATTGGACGTTGGAATATAGCAGGTGCATTATACAATCCAAAAGGCATGCGTTTAAATTGAAAGTGACCGTCTGGCGTTACAAAGGCCGTTTTCGGTCGCGAATCTTTAGCCACCGGAATTTGATAATAACCGCTTGATAAATCTAGCGTTGTAAAATATTTTTTACCACCTAGTCGGTCTAAGAGATCATCTATCCGCGGAAGTGGATAATGATCCCTCACCGTTAATTTATTGAGAGAACGAAAATCAACACATATACATATCTCACCTGACGCCTTCCTTACCAACAGCATTGGACTCGCATATGGTGAACAGCTTTCCTCCATGATGCCTGCTTCTTTCAACTCCTTGATGAGATCCTTCGTCTGCTCTCGTTCACTGTAGGATAGTCGGCAAGGACGATAATAAACCGTCTTACCGTCTTCTGTCTCGATCTCCATCTCCAACGCATTACTGCACCCGAGTTGCACCATATTCCGCGCTATCAAGTCTCTGTACTCGTTTATGAGGGGGAGTAAACTCTCCGCCTGATCGCCTTCCAAATCTGTATCTATTTCTTCACTCGTCAGTGGCACATCATTCGTTTCACGTTTGTGTATCTTTGCTTTGCTACACTGGTGCGCACGAGTCACTACACTACCCTCTGGCATTTTGGAAGGCGCACCTGAGAGATTTAACACAGGAAGCACTGCCTGACCTTTTTTATCAGTCTTCACTATGGCCAACAGCCATATCACGCTGGAAGCACCAGTTCCCGTTACATCACTGAAGTTAAGCAGTTTTGGGCGCGGTTAGTACTTGGATGGGTGACCGTCTTATACTACTGCGTTGCTGTTGGCGGTCGTGGGTGTGTAGAGCCCACACTTGTAGTTATTTACTACAAGAAACGATCCACCTAAAAAACACTACCCGAATCGGGTAGTGTCACGCTTACCCCTAGAGGCTCGCCGAAAGGGAAATAGCTTAATGATATACATACATACACTATGCAACGTGGAATAAGATGCCCTGATTCTCTCATATCACCATTCACAAATAGTTCGGTGTCTTTAAACTCAGTTTCGACACAGATTCGACCCACGTAATTATCCGGAACTTCGTACGCGTTCACGGCACACAATACAGTTTTAACCGATTCACTTACTGCTCCCGTCGTCAACGTGTCTCGTCTTTCTTCGATCAACAGCTGATCGCCCATGCTGGTAATCACCACGTGTCTCTGCTCAGTGTAAGGGTGACCCACGAGCAAGGGCACCGCTTGATCTTTGTCGCGTACTACGTAAATGTCTACACGGGCCTCTACTCCATCGATTGATAACGACCCGGACATCCGTCCAATAGGGCGTACGATCCCGTATCCGTACCCCACCAGAGCCTCGCTTTCGCCCTTCTCAACCTCAAATCCGAGCCTCGTCGCGTCACATTCGCGGATCGCCACGACACTGCTTCCCAAGTCAACTTAACTATGCAAAGATTGTCCATTTAGAAACGCATTTTTAAAATATTTCGCGTGTGTGTTTCCGACCGTATTCACGGGTTTCGAACCGATTCCACTCGAACCTGCGCTAGTAGAGGAGATTTCACCGATTCGACTCTGCGTTTTTCCGCAATACCGCTCGAGATGACCCGTAACACCGCACATAAAACACTTTCCGGCTTTTAATTTATTTGGACAATCCCGTTTCCTCGCACGCGAAACACGTCACTTCTCCGGTTGCGCCATCCTTCGAATTTCCGCCACGTTTCCCGGACTCGTTTCTTCCGCTCCCATTTCCGATCACGCTTCCATTTGCGTTTTCGCGAATATGGGCACTACCCGCCTCTGAATGTTCCAGCAGCTCGTATGGTTCCTTGTATCGGTCTAAGGGACCAAGGAAATCACGAAAACGTGTACTGTTTAGTCCATGGACTACCACTCAATGCACTCTTCACTACACATATCGGCTTCGTTGCACCTGGACAGTTTTTCGTAGAAATATTCCGTCATGTCCTGTGACGGTTTCTTTTTGTAATTTTGAGCCGCCAAACGCAAACTCAAGAAGCTCTTCTTGCAAGGGAAGTTTTTCTTTAAAAGTTCCACCCAGCCTTGCCAATCACGTCGATCGTCGCGTTTCAGGCTGTCTCTCCAGCGACGCGCCACGCCGACCAACTTTGCCAAGGCATAATCCCTGATCGCTAGGTCACTAGTTGTGTTTGAGACATCCCGGAACCACCTCTCTGCCTTGACTCCCTCTTGCCGCTCGTTCTCGCTATCGCTTACCATGTTGCTGCACTCGTCACTAAAAACCGTCGACGATTTGGCCCGCGGCCTGGTCCCACCAGTCACAAACACAACACGGAAACTAAGCTCACGCCACGGCACTAACAGGAAAAACACTGCACGGCTTCCTAGTCTCGTGATACGGCCTTCAAATCCCGACCGCGTACTCCGAAACCGAACCGACGCCAAACATTTGTCTCGAATCCCACCGCTGCAATTGTTAGACAATTTATATTGGGGATATTTAATTAAGTTCGCCAAAACACAAGAGTTTATAAATTTGAAGTAGCGTATATTTAATTATAATAAAAGTCACAATGATACACGATAACACAGGGTAGAGACAATGATGGTAATTTTATGTAGATGTTTACTCGGAAAAGCGTCGAATAGAAGTGAAGCTTCGGGTGCTTCTCGCCCTCTCGGACCCTCAGGTACCGAGGTGTCCTTCTCTCTCACACTTACTAATGGTCCTACTCTACTCTAGTTGGTTTTTCCCAGCCCTAAAAGCCCAAAAGCAAATATGGCTAACAGATGCTTGGCCCTGAATCACCCATCCTTTACAATTACCAATGCTGAAATAAAACTTGAAAGATTTCTATATTTTAGAATTGTCACACAATTGTTTCGAATGAGAAGTATGAAGTAATAAATTTTAATTGGAAAATGCAGATTAAACAAAAAGTATAGAAATTCAAATCAAATAATATTGTAATATATTATAATTGATGCAACAATTTATCTCTAAATTCAATGATTATGAAGTTATTGTAATTCTCTTTTAACAACAATTTCAATCAATTATCCTGTGTAGGAATTATAAGATTTACACTTACAGCGTCAGTGCCATTCACTTATTCAGTGCACATTGCTAATGACATCAGGGAGAGCACATGTGAAAATCAAACTCCGTAATCCGCTCATGTCTATTATTTGGATCCCAAACATCCAAATGTTTAGGATTTCAATACCCGCATTTTTTTTAAAGATAATTTCTATAAAATAAAACGCGAGTGATAGATTTTGTGAATTTATTGATTGATATAAGGTGAATGTCAAATTTCATAACCTAAAGATTGTAACTTGTCGATTTTTCACTTTCAGTGACAACGAGATTTTATCAACGTAAATTAAAAGTAGACTATGTATGCTAGGATTTGCTTGAAGGTTGTCAATTTAATCACTTTCTAATAAATAATTTAAACTGTTTAAATCATAAAATTTTAATTTTAATGAATAGTTTTCTATGGGAACTATTATTCCTGAATCAGATAATACCCATTAATAATCACTGCTGAATGGGTTTCAGAAAAAAATACGTTTGCCCATTAAAAAACTCATGTTCTCATTCAAAAGTCAGCCTAACCAATAGGTGGCAATCTGGAATTCCCGTCACAGATACGCAATTCAGAAGTCATCAAAACCCAATCCAACGAAAGTGAATGGATTCTAGTTTCCTGGGTTTTCGTTCAAGGAAGATGTAATTTCGACTGAAAGAGATGAATTTTTAAATCAATAAGACAAGTTTTCAAAAGAACAGTTGAATTTTCACCTAAAAAGATTTCAGTTGACTTATCAACATCAAAATATGAATTTTAAACAAGAAGTAAATTTCCTACGAAAATAGTTGAATTATTGACAAAACCATTAACAAATAAAAATCAGAATCTCAAACTTGTAAAAAATTTTTACCTAGAATCTTTTATGTATGGAATAAAACAATTTCAACTTAAAATTGAGAAATTTCAAATTTATTCTATTGAAATATATTTAAAGTTACAGAAATTCCTTGAATTGGGAAATATTTTTCTTTTTTCGAAATCGCTGACTTTTCCCTGACCACTAAAATGCCCTGCCTTATTTCTAAATAGCTGTTGGTGAAGTTTGGTCTTCACTCACCAGGTTTCTTTCACACGCTAAGTTAAAATCATATTAAATTTCTGAACAATTTTTTTTATTATTTTTTTTAAGTATGGTCCCCAACCTAACAACTTGAATTTTCAGTTAAAAAATATAAATTTTGAACTAAATACTTGGTTGAATTTTGAGTTGAAAAAGATCAATTTGCGATCAAAAAGTTTCCAAAATTATGCATAAATATGTGATATATAAATTATTTAAAACCTTTTTGAATTCAAAATTAAATTGACTCATTTAACAAACCAAAATATTTCAGAGACAACTTTATAGCGAAAATTGTTTAGGTCGACTTGGGAACCCAGGAAACAAAAATCCATTCACTTGCTTTGAATGGGTTTCGAAGTCGTTTGAATAGCGTATCTGTCACTGGAATTCCAGATTGCCGCCGATTGGTTTCTAACAGAATTTTACTCGTTATTATTTTTTTGTCAGACTTATAAGCCGCAAAAGCCTTTACATCCTCTAGAACTAAAATAGCGAAAGGAATCTAGTAGCCTTACGTATGATTTCTCTTAATCTCTCAATTATTTATAAATGTTAAAAATCATGTGAAATATGGCAGCCTAATCTCAGAAAAGTCGGTCTCATTCAAAAAGAGGTAAACCGATTCAATATGACTGCTTGAAGTGGACATTGTAGTACATTGTAGATTCGAAGATTCTCGAGAAATTGACCGATTCACATAGTCGCAAACCAATTCAATTTTAAAAATGTCAATTTGCAAATGACAGATAGGCAATTCATGGAGTCGCCTTTTCAATGGGTTCTTTTCTCCTGGGAACTCAGACTTTTTAACCCTTTCAGGGGCCCATTTTTCTGTTAAACTAATTCTTGCTATTAATGGTAACTTAGGGGTTTTCGGGGTTTCTGAGCACGATTCTGGCATCAGAATTGCAAATTTCAAAATTGCGGATACAAGATGACGACTATTTTACTCTAATTTTGAAGTTTTCGAACAACTGGCACAAGACTTGCTGTATGGGTATTTTTTGAACGGTCAGCAATCCAATGCCGTGCAGGCTGTATTGAATCCACCTTCTTGAATTTTGCAATTTTGACATTATATTCTCAATCACTGGCCCCAAAAACATTTTTTTTTAAGATTTAATAATCGATCGCAAATACGGTACATTACATGCACTTATGCCAAAAATTCGTCAAACATCGTAATTTTTTATGAATTCAAAAAAAAAAAAACTGGCCTGCCGAAAATTCTGCAAAAAATATATGTTACAGTTCTACGTGTTATCTAACTGGAAAAAATTTGTCACAGCTATAGGACTAGTACTTTATCAACAGCCGATTTTATTCGAAAAAAAGTAATTTTTTTCGATTTCAATGTTTTTCATGATAATTACTTTACATAAACCCTTAAGAGTCTAAAATCAAATATACTTGTGCACTAAACAAGGTGAAATGTATCAGAAATACTTGAAAAACTGCGAAAAAACAAGTGGGACGTATACGTCCCACTGCCCCTGAAAGGGTAAAGCTAACCCTGCTGGAAGTAAACGGATTCAAACGGATAGGAATTAGCGGATTCAAACAGATAGAATTTTTGTATTCGTTTGAATGAGCACTTTGCATCCTTTTCAATCATGTTCTATCCTTTGTGAGATTTTGAAATCTTTATCCGTTTGAATAATTTTCAATACGTGAAGTGGAATTTAATCCGCCCCTATCCGTTTCAGTCCGAACTTTTTTTATCCCTATCTATCCGTGAGATGGTATCCTATTTATCCGTTTTAATCAGTCTTCAACGAAAAATATTCTATCCTTATGTGTCCTTTTTAATCCATCTTCGATGAAAAATAATCAATCCATATCTATCCGTTCAAATCCGCCTTCAAGTAAAATTATGCTATTCATATTTATGTGTTTTAATCAGGCTTCAACTAGTAATACTCTATCCGCGTCTATCCTTTTGAATCTGTATTGAACTAATAATATTCTATCCTCGCGTATCAGTTTGAATGAAAAAAATTCTATACGTATGTATCTGCAGTGAAAACTATAATGCTAATTCGTATTTGATAGAAAATGACGAATTATAACGGATTCCATTTTTTTTTAGATAATGATAAAAATCAAAGTAGTACGCGGATAGACAAGGATTAGGTGGCAGAAGGATTGAAGAGGATGAGCATTGATTGTCACGGATACCTTTTCAATCCGTGATAGGTGACGAGATAAAATCAAAGTAGTACGCGGATAGAAAAGAATACGGCGACGGATAGAAAATTATAGATTTGTGCGGATAGGCAATACATGTATGGTGAAAGGATTGAAGTTGATGAAAAATGATTGGCACGGGTTAAGATTCTATCCGTGTTACATAACGAGAAAAATCAAAGTAGCTCGCCGGATAGCCAATTCTTTCTGTGGAGAAAATATTTATGAGGATAAATATTGACTGACATGGATATAAGTGTCGTATCCGTGCTTGAGAACAAGTAAATTCTAAGTAGGTCGCGGATAAGAAAGAATAGGTTGCTGCCCTAATAGCACGGAACGTTCCGCAGGTGCCCGCGGAACATTCAATAAAAAAAAAATAATCAAGCATCCATAATCGTTTAAGCAGTGATACTTGAACCATTATGGATGCGCTTGAAGTCGCCTTCAGCCCACGTTGTCGATAAGTATTATATTTTTCTCAAGTTTTTACCGTTGCAAGAAAAACTATTGCAATTACTCCGTGACCTTCTAACGCAAAATTTCACGAAGAATCCGAATTTCAACAAGTTAAATGTTCATTTTCCTTTTTTAATGAGATTTTATTGCATGATGCGGAGAGGATACGATGTGGATACTATAAAGATACGCTGTAGCGTATCCGTTCCGTTCAATCGGTCCGCTAGGGTATCTAAATTAAATGTTAATAAATGAGGGATATTAGAATCACCGAAAATTCTACTATACAATACAGAATGTCATAAATATTCAAAAATACTATCAACAACAGTTTTATAATCAATTAAAAAAATATAGGTTGAAAAACTTTAAAACAAATGGCAGAAAATAATTTTATATAATTTATTTATCATCAAAAATATTTTATTTGTTAAACCTTCCTATATCAGTTCGACATCTGATTCCTCGTTTTCTTTCGCGGATTTTTTGCGTTTTGCTGTGTTTACATTTTCTAATGATATTTTGAAAACTGACGTTTAACGAGCACATTGATCGGGTTTTCAGACGATACGATACGAACAAAAACAAAAAAAGGTTAAAAAATCTCGGCTCGGAAAATTCGTAAAATTTCGAACGATAACGAGAATTTTTCGACTCGATATGCATCACTATGTGTAGAGCAGTATAAGAACAGCCAGCATATTGGTCACCTGGATCTTATTCATTCCAGATAATACGGAAGCCCAAATTTTTCTGAGTATTTGGCGATACCTTTTTACATGGGCCGTTTTTAACACACGTACATTTTGGGATTCCGCTTGCGGTATTCCAAGATAAGTACAGTAAACTTCCGTTTATTTTAAAGACCGCTTATTTTAAAGTTCACTTACTTTAAACCCCCTACACGCACTTATTTTAAATTCCACAGTTTCGTCATCTCACACCACGGTCCCTATGAAAGCACTCTCCTCCGCGTCAGTGAATGACCAATAAAAAAAAGAGGCCCAAAGAGCGCCCTCGTTGGTTTAAATTGAGTATTTTTTCACGTCATTGGTACTCTCACCTCAAATTTCGTATAGTTTATTGTATTTCGCGAAACACTTAAAACACTTGAAAAATATTACTATCGAGACCTTTATAACGTACCTTTACGTTTCGGAGATTTTCTCCAAAAAGTCGTATGCAGTTGCAGTACCAGTACCATGTACTAATCCCCCTGACGGCTGACATTTCCACCTATCGACGTCCTGCCACAAAATTCACTATTCCGTAAAATATTTTCGTCGTTTTTTGATTCTATAATATTGATTTTTATTTGGCAAATTTTCGTACGCTAACAAAAACATTTGAAAGACACTTGAAAAACACTGATTGCATGCATGCAGACTAACGGACCGAGACTTTTTCAACTGCGCAATAAGCCGGATATCCACTCGCCTGAACCGTTTTTATAATATTGCCCAATATATATACTCGACAGAGTATTCGTGCACTCGGCCCTTCCGAGGCGAGAGTCACAACCGTCTCTCGCCCTACGCGATGAGAAACTGCATGGGCCAGCAGTTCTTAGAATGTCGGGTGTGTTTATTTGTATTATTATTGATAGTATTTATTACTGATTTCAAATCACCCGCGCTTTTCGCTTGAAAAAGTAGTGACTGGCGCTCCATCGATACAAGAACGGGGCAGCCAATGAGCGTCGTGGATAAAAATAAACTGCCGAATCGCGGTAAGGGTGGGGCCCCCTCCAGCTTTAAATATTTGGTCGAGTACGTGTTAAGGACCTTAAAGTAAACGGAAGTTTACTCTATATGTTTCTCCATTACCAAGATGTTGAATGGTATTTCCGCCTATGAGTTGAACATCCTGATCGTCAAACGATGGTGTAGTTTCTAGTCGTCCTTGGTGTAGGTGGACGCAGTCACACGTGTCCAGTCCAAAGCTCATGTATGTTATGAACGTGTTTGGAAACACGAAATGCAAGTTTTCTCTTAGTATGAACGTTAAAATTTCATTTTCATTTAATGTTTGGCTTGAGGTAAGTTCTTAATGCAATGAGTTCATCACACAAATCCACGCCTACCATATCTGAGCGCTTTTCGTCTTCGTTTGTAAGATTTTCTTGTAAATTATTGCACTTTTTAAAAAAAGTCTAACTTCTCCATCTTTAGAAGGGTATAGTGCTGTTAAATAAGAAACCGAAAATATTTTCGAATTGTTCAATAAACTCAAACCGCTCTTGCAATGACATGATTATTACGTCTAATATTGTGAAGTATAAAAATCATCTTTAAAACTTTTCTCTGGATCATCTACTCCTTGTCGCGTACCCATCAGGGTTTTTAAATTTGTAGCTTCAGTTAGATATTCTTTGAAAGCTTCGTCAGTTGTTTTTTCAGTGAAAAACTTACTTAAATCTTCGAGAATTTTAATGGATTTCGAGAGATTTATGTGAGGATCACATGAATCAGCGATCGTAATACAGCTACATATAAATGATGAATTATTTTCAAAAAATCGAATTTTTGAAATTCGAATTTTGACATACATTGTTTCAAAAATGTTTTTAGATAGAAACACAGTTTAAAACAAAGAAGTTCTGTAATTTTTGTATGGAGAAATTTAAAAAACTTAACTTCCATGTAATTTAATTAAAAAGCATGGTATTTGAAACATGTTTGAGTCAAAATTCAACATGATTGTTATTACGGTTCCGTTCCAGGACACCAAATATAGCAAGGGTGGCAAAAAAATGTCTCCTAGAATAATTATATAAGTAGAACAAAATCATTTCCATTCATCAATTTTTTTTCTCAAATTTCCAAAAAAAAATCGTATACGGTGTGTATGGTGTATGGAGAAATATACAAAACGTGACTTTCACGTAATTTAATTTACAATCATGGTCTCCCTGGCGGACCGGCCGAACGCAAACATTACTCTACAGCGTAATGGGAAAGTAATGGTAAAGTAATGTGAAAGTAATATGGCATTATAATTATTAACAGAAGCAAAATAAATATGTAAACTGTTGAAATTATAATAATACGTTAAAATTTACATTGAATGGTCATGCGGTAATTGCAAGAAGTTGCTTTTTCAGCGTTAAAAAATAAAAAAACAAAGTGGCTGTCATTGAAGTCTGCTAGAGGCGGCTACAAGTGCATCACCAGTAGTATTTGACGCGCGAAGTTCAAAAATAAAATTAAACATTGGAAAACGTAAATGTGTCAAATAAATGTAAATAAATATAGTAAATAATTAAATTAATGTAAAAGAAGATGGCAATGTTTCAAATTAACAGGTGAATTGTAAAAATTTTGTCAGAGTTGTTGAATTTTAATTTTTTAAATTTGACAGCATGAAACTTTATCGACTGCG
>CAKNWW010327945.1:0-12401 GCA_932074435.1 Andricus kollari
TTACCGAGACGTATCTAATTTCGTTAGAAAGTGTGAAACATGTCAAGCCTGTAAGGTTGATCAGAAATCTGAACCAGGATTTATGGGCCAGCGTGTAGTAGAACAACCCTGGATCATTGTAGCGGCAGATATTATGGGACCGTTCCCCCGGAGTAAAGCCGGATATCAATACGTGTTAGTGATCCGAGACTTGTTCACTAAGTGGGTCGAATGTGTTCCCTTACGCACAGCTACTAATCATAAAATTAGAGACGCCTTTAAAGAACTCGTAATAGATAGATGGGGAGTACCCCAAGTCCTTTTGACCGACGACGGCACAGAATTTGTGTTTAACACTTTGCGATCCCTTTCTCAAGAATTTAATATTCTACACACTACTACTCCCCCATATCATCCCCAGGCGAACCCCTTAGAACGCGTAAATCGAATACTAAAAACAATGATTATTTCATACATTGACGGAGATCATAAAATGTGGGATAGTCACCTCTCGGAATTCAGATTCGCCTACAATACTGCATATCACTCCACCCTTAAAACCACCCCCGCATTTTTGAATCTTGGTCGAGATCCTAAGCCGACTAATTCCTTGAAAAGACGCGAAGAAATTGACTATGATATAGATCCGCAATCCCCCGAATTATGGACCGAGAGAATGCGAAAACTACAGGTTATGCGAGATTGTGTGATTAAGAACCTCGATGACGCTTTTCAAAAACAATCTCGGTATTATAACTTACGCCGTCGTCAATTAAAATTTTCTCGCGGCGACCTCGTCTTATCACGTTGCAGAAAACTTTCTAGTAAAATCAAACAAGAAGCAGCTAAATTGAATCCGAAATTCTTAGGGCCATTTAGAGTAACTAAGGTTCTGTCCCCCCTTGTATATGAAATTAGCGACTTAGCTAATAAATTCATTGGAAAAATTCACATACAAGATCTTAAACATTTCATAACCACTGATTATGAATCTGGTTCTGATCCAGAAGAACAGAACAGAAGAGCTGCAGAACGCGAGGCCCGAAGAAAGAGGGACGCAGAGTTAAGGGATCAACTGAGGCTGAGGCCACCCGTAGAAGTGGAGGACGTAACTTCTGACGATATTCTGTTGTCGTATTTCCGGCGTGAGTATAGTTCCAGGATGGTGAATGAAGCGACTGTAGACTTTTCAAAATCTTCGCCACCATATTGGGTCCGCCATTTTCAATTTTAAATTTTTGACTACATGTTCGTAATCAGCGACCCCAAAACCCCCCGAGTAACTATTCTTAGCCAATTCCGTAGAATTTTCATAATCTTCGTCGTCATATTGGGTCCGCCAGTTTGAATTTTGAATTTTTGACTACATATTCCTAATCAGCGACCCCAAAATCCCCCGAGTAACTATTTTTAGACAAATTCGTAAACTTTTTGAATTTTCATTTAAAAATCGAATTTTGGCCACGTATCCGGTTCTCCTGGCCCACTGTGCACAGCCGTGGCAAGTCCGACGTTTTTAGTTTCCGCGTTAGTAGTGTTCGCGAGTAATAGCAACGATGTGTTCAACGACTCCCAATCCCCAAGAGGTCCACCAGCAGTTCAGAATTCACGGGTAAGGCCAACTCTCTTAATAAAAGACTAAGGGAATCTCGCTCAACACGTGGCCACATTGAATCACTTTTGATTCTAAAAACTTTGCATCTCTGTAGAGAAAATGGCGTCACACGAGGTCGAGGCGGAGACTCCCTAACTGGGCCTTCTTATGCATATTTTTATATGAAATACTGAGGTTGTAATGTATATTGTGTTTTTTTTTAAATGTATCCCTGATCGTGATGTATATTTTGTGCAAATTTGTGAACTGAGCCCCCAGTCAAGTGTTGCCCTGTCACGTATGACCCCCTGAACTCTGACCCCGTCGAGCATTTCAAACAACCATATTTTGCCACGTAATGGAGTCCCGAGTTGTGTTATATTCCGAAACCCGATCTTTATTTATTCATGAGTGATGCCCCCTTTAAGTGTTAACCTGAAATCGTGCCATGTTACAGAACTGAGCCCCCAGTCGAGCTTTGCACTAAATTTATGTTAACTTTAAAAGATGTATTCCTTTTTTTGTAACAGAGGATATTAATTAGAATTCCTTGTAAATTTCGTACAGTCAAGGACTTTCCCCTCACCCCTCCCCGTTTCACGTCTGAGATATTACGGAAACTTTGTGCGTCGAGAGCTGTGTGTGAATTATAAATGTATTATAGGGCTATGTTAATATTATTTCGTTCTTATTTTTGATTAATTTTGTCAAATTAATTTGTGCCATGTTTATTATAAGTCTATTCGGCAGATTTTGTGTACGATTTTGATTTGTGTGGAGGTTGCTAGCTTTTAAGATAATTATGCCTCGTGGTTAGAAATTATTAGATTGGGAATAGAGTCAGTTAGGTTAGGCGAGCTAAGCATAATCCCGCTAGAAATGTCAAGATTTAAGAATGTTATGATGTGAATTATTGGGGTTAATAATGGAATTTAGAATTCTGGATTAATTGATAATTTTTTAGTGAATTTGAGTTTATATATTACTAAACGAATAAATTAGGTCATGACTAGTCATGAGTCATTACTAATTTAGTGAGGTTAGGCTATAGATAACTTTGAGGTTAGGTTCTTTTTCGGAAAACATGGTGAATATTTTTTTAATTTAATTTTGTGGAGAATTTTAGTTTGAATAATCATGGAGATTTGTGAATGATTATTTTGAGTTCTCATTGGAGTATTTAAATTAAGTTTTCTAGAAGTTTGTTTAGGTCGACCTTAGGATAGAATTTAGAATGTTAAGGTTTGTTTTGTAATTGCCTAGCATGGAGTTCCGGGCAGGGGAGCCTAACTTTTCGAAGTTAGCCTAGTCTTCAAATAGTAGGGTTGATGTAAGATTTGTTCGGTCGTAACATGAGTCGAGATTATTGTTACTATCTGAGCCTTAATTAATTGTTGGATTAGATACTTTTGAATTATGTCGAGACACGAAATTAGGTAAACATTTGTTTTCAAACCTGGCTCCACATTATTTCAACTTATTTTGATTAAATAAATTATAAGAATTATTTGTTTTAAATATCAGATTATTGAGTTGTTGTTGATTTGAACCCTATTTATTTGCGGAACACGCTAAACTACCGAGTCTGAGCTGACCGTGCGAGAATCCGGTACACTGCGTTCTTGTAGTTGCGTTCAATATTATCATTCTCTTTGAGATTTTTATTTGATTAATTTTGACATTTAGATTTTGGGAATTTAAGTGGTCTCGAGTAGGCCTGGCGCTCAACAAAATTATTGAAGACATTGTAGGTTTTTGATAGGATTTTCAGGAAGTAACGCCGAAGATATGTGGTAATTTTTATTATTTAATTATACCAAAATTGCAACATTTCATGGCGCCCAACGTGGGGCCCACGCAAAAATAATTAGGGTTCTTTTAGGAAATATAGGATCTTAAAACTTATGAACTTTTCAGGTTTGTTTATGGTCTGACATGACTATTAAGTATAAAATATTAACACAGTTCTCGTGCTCCAAAGTAATGCAACTTTGAATTCTTTTAGAAAGAATTCCAAATATTATATAAAATATTTATAAATCTTTTAAGAAAAGATTCTGAAAGAAAGACCCCCGACCAGAATTTTGAATAACTGAAATTCTGAGGAAGTGCCCAACTAACCCCAAAATTGTAGAGATAACCTTGAACCCCCACTACTGTTGAGATTTACAAAACCCTGAGAATGTTGAGTATGAAATCCTGTTGAGCATTATAAATAACTTTTCCTGTACAGAACCTTAGTGATTTTTAGTTCTTGATTTCAAGTTTATTTATTATCTTTCAAATATTAATTAATCATCTGCTACTGCGTCATAGCTATTGTCCGCGAGAGTCAAGTATAGATAACGTGTTTGTTTGCTAACCTTGATTAAGCTTAGGCAAAATGAGCGATCACAATAACACGTCTGATTCGTGGATTTACCCACTGGATCAAGAGGAATTAGTTTTGGAACTTGTAAATAGAGATTTACCGGTCGATGGAATTGTTCCCATCTTACGCGAAGGACTTCTTAGATTTTAGCGCGCTTTTAGAGGGGAAATCGAGTATGTCGATCCTGCACTAGAACAAGAGCAGCCACTTTGGTTAACATTAGATGATTTCCAAGCAACTTGCTTATCAGACACCGAAAAGATAAAAGACTCGGAAGAAACGCTTAAAAGTTTCGAATATCTTAAGATTCAGAGTAATGTTAAACTGAACGGGTCCACGGTTCGAGGTGAAAACGCGAATTCGTTAGAATCACTAAACAATAAAGTCGCGAATAAGCCCGGTAAAGAAACAAGTAGGAATTTAGGGACAACGATTGACTTCAGGGATAGTCCGGGAGGTCGGATTCCTTGCTTAGATTCTCGAGGAGGTGCGATTAGCAAATCCACTAAACAATCTCAAAAGGCAGACTCGAGATATAAAATCCCTAACAGATCAGGATACGCAACTGCGGCTGACGAGCCGAATCACCAAATTTTTCGTCGTCGTGATGATGCGCTCAGCCACAATAGGAACGATCGTGGTCAAGAAAATTTATTCTCAGTTCCGCGAAGAACGGTTAACGATTCCCATTCCCTAAATAGTCAAGGTCGAGATAATTCAAACGCGAAAAGCATTGGCAGAACTCGAAACGTAGAGTGTTCCGATGACGAATTTTTCGGAAACGAGTGAGGTTATGATAGAAGAGAGACTAGGCGTCACTTTAACACTGATCGCTTGTCAAGACACCCGCGTATGCATGATTATCCAGAAACTGTTGAGAATAGGTTCGATGACTATCACCGATTATCTCACCTGTATGCTGGCAATGTACGATAGACTGGATCCTCCTTTTACCGAATCAGAAGAGATAAGCTTTGCACACCGCAACCTTTTACCACGTCTCCAGTTGACAATTCCACATCACCAAATACATAGTTTTGTTCAATTAGAAGAGTTAGCCGTCGCGTCCGAAAAAAGTTATAGGGTAGCTAGATCTTACAAGCCTCCCCCAACTCATGATTGATCTCTTTTACCTGATCTATCCTATCGTGAAAGTACAAGCAAAAGTCGAGATAAGTGGAGAGAAACGGTCAATATGTTAGAAGATCAACCCGAATCTAGTGTTGATTGGGAAGAGGTGATCGAGAACTTTTTCTTATCAAAAGATCTAGACTTCAAAGTCACCCCAAAAATGAAAGATAAACCTAAGACACCCCCATGTAGAGATACGCCCCTTAGAGACCCCAGATCTAATACATCAAATCGTGCAAATGTTTCAAACCCTTTTTGTCCCAAAACCCTCCTAAGAAAACAATCCCAGTCAAGAAAATAGCCCTCCAATGCTATCTTGTTGGAACTGTAAGAAAACAGGACATCGTTTTTCTGATTGTCCAGAACTGAGAAAAATTTTCTGTTACCGTTGCGGTAACCCAAGTTGTCCGAATTGTGCGGGAAACGAGACGGGGAGACGTTAATCGGGCCTGAAATGCCTCCTATATTACTCATTGGGTCCGAAGTCGAAGTATTTTATCATAAAATAGATTTTAATCCCTTAGCTAAAACCGACCAGGGTAATGAGGGAGATGTAGTAGATCGACGTGACAATTATGAGTTTGAAAATTACGGTCCCAATATAGGCCCCATTCTAACCAGTAGAGAATTCATTCCCCCTCAAGTTCATGAACCACCGTCGAGCTTAGAATATCCGACTGATCTGAATCCTTTTCTAGACAAGGTAGAGCAACTGAGCAATCTCTCCAAAAATCACAATCCCTTTGATCCGAACCCTTTCAAGAAATCATCTCGTGAACCCTCACCCCCCTCAATAGATCAGTCAAGTCAAGACAACAAGTTAAATCCAGAGAATAATAGAAGTAAATTTCCCGTCATTCCCATATTTAATTTATCCGAATTACCATATCATCCCACACCCTTATGCACGCCCGAACCCTTAATGTTTGTAACCCTAAGGATTATGGGCAACCCAGTTAAAGCTTTGGTAGACAACGGTGCTTCTCGTTCATTCATAGGCCCTGAGGGCATGAAGATTGTTGAAAATTTGGGTTTAAAGATCGAGAAAAGTCACGGATTAGTACAAATGGCTAATAGTCAGGTCGAGTTAGTATCACAAGAAGTTATCACCCCAGTAGAGTTGGAAAATAAAGCCCGGCAAATGCAGATACGCATACTACCGTCCCTCCCAGTTGTATTCACCATAGGTCTGGACTTCCTAAAAATGTTCCGTATTCAAGTAGACTTCGAAGATAGGATGTGGTAGTATAAGGAAGACCCATTTAGAATTTTTAACTTTGAAGTAGAAGAATGGTCAGGAGATAAATGTTGTGGTTTACGTGAACTAACTAGTAGTCAAGCCGAAATTCTCAAAGAATTCCTTGGGAAAGAGCTGCCGGAAGATACTGGTAAACCGAGGTTGACTACTCTGACGGAACACGTAATTGACGTAGGTAATCGTAGCCCAATCAAAAAATGCCACTACTTGGTTTCATCCAAGGTTATGGAACACACCATCCGCGAAGTCGATGCCATGTTGGCTGACGGTATCATAGAGCCCTCCAAAAGTAGTTGGTCATCCCCTGTCGTTATGGTAAAGAAACCCGATAAAAGTTATAGATTCTGTCTGGATTTCCGAAAACTCAATGAGGTAACGAAAAAAGACGCTTACCCATTACCCCAAATGAACAGCATACTGGATAAATTACGTCGAGCGAAATATATTTCTACCCTTGATCTCCATAAAGGTTTCCTCCAAATTCCCTTGGAGTACAATAGTCGAGAAAAGACGGCCTTTACAGTGCCAGGGCGTGGCTTATTTCAATTTAAAAGAATGCCTTTCGGGCTTAATAACACGCCAGCTACTTTTCAAAGATTATTAGATCGAATTGTCGGTCCAGAAATGGAACGTCACGCTTTCGTATACGTGGACGATGTAATAATTGTTACTGAAGAATTCGAGAAAATTTGAAATGGCTTTCGAAGGTCCTTAATAAAATAAAAGATGCCGGACTTAAGATTAATCCAGCGAAATGTGAGTTTAGTTATTCTCAGGTGCGATACCTCGAATTCTTGGTGAACGAATATGTTCTCCAAGTAGATCCAGAAAAGGTTGCCCCTATTCTCGAGTATCCCATCCCTAAAAATATCAAGGAATTGAGAAGGTTTCTCGGTATGTCCTCATGGTATAGAAAATTTATCCCTAATTATGCGACAGTGGCGCCTCCGTTGAATTTGCTTCTGCAAAAGAAACAACGTTGGATATGGACAGGTGATCAGGTTATAGCTTTCGAACAAATTAGGGCTTATCTAGCTCACGCCCCTATACTAGCTTGTCCGTAATCTGGGCCATTAAAAAGTTCCGAGCCTATCTGGAAGGATATCATTTTACGGTGATAACAGACCACAGTAGCCTAAAATAGTTACATAACCTCAAAAATCCGTCGGGTAGGTTGGCAAGGTGGGCTTTATCACTTTTAGTGTATGATTATACCATCATTCATCGTAAAGGTAGTTCTCATCACGTACCTGACGCTTTGTCGAGAATGTACGAGTACCCCGTCGAGAAAATCAACCTTGTTAAGGATTCTACCCCCTCCTGGTATTTTAGGCAATTTCTAGCTGTCTCAAGTTACCCCGAAAAATTCCCTACTTGGAAAATTGAGACCAGACCCAGTAATTTTGACTCTCGTACGTGATCTAAATGAGTGGAAATTAGTTCCTAGCGAAGAAGAAAGAGAAATAATTTTCGAATAAGCCCATAATGATCCCCAATCCGGACATCTAGGTACGCAGAAAACTTATTTGCGGGTCGCAACGAATTATTTTTGGCCGGGTTGTTACCGAGACGTATCTAATTTCGTTAGAAAGTGTGAAACATGTCAAGCCTGTAAGGTTGATCAGAAATCTGAACCAGGATTTATGGGCCAGCGTGTAGTAGAACAACCCTGGATCATTGTAGCGGCAGATATTATGGGACCGTTCCCCCGGAGTAAAGCCGGATATCAATACGTGTTAGTGATCCGAGACTTGTTCACTAAGTGGGTCGAATGTGTTCCCTTACGCACAGCTACTAATCATAAAATTAGAGACGCCTTTAAAGAACTCGTAATAGATAGATGGGGAGTACCCCAAGTCCTTTTGACCGACGACGGCACAGAATTTGTGTTTAACACTTTGCGATCCCTTTCTCAAGAATTTAATATTCTACACACTACTACTCCCCCATATCATCCCCAGGCGAACCCCTTAGAACGCGTAAATCGAATACTAAAAACAATGATTATTTCATACATTGACGGAGATCATAAAATGTGGGATAGTCACCTCTCGGAATTCAGATTCGCCTACAATACTGCATATCACTCCACCCTTAAAACCACCCCCGCATTTTTGAATCTTGGTCGAGATCCTAAGCCGACTAATTCCTTGAAAAGACGCGAAGAAATTGACTATGATATAGATCCGCAATCCCCCGAATTATGGACCGAGAGAATGCGAAAACTACAGGTTATGCGAGATTGTGTGATTAAGAACCTCGATGACGCTTTTCAAAAACAATCTCGGTATTATAACTTACGCCGTCGTCAATTAAAATTTTCTCGCGGCGACCTCGTCTTATCACGTTGCAGAAAACTTTCTAGTAAAATCAAACAAGAAGCAGCTAAATTGAATCCGAAATTCTTAGGGCCATTTAGAGTAACTAAGGTTCTGTCCCCCCTTGTATATGAAATTAGCGACTTAGCTAATAAATTCATTGGAAAAATTCACATACAAGATCTTAAACATTTCATAACCACTGATTATGAATCTGGTTCTGATCCAGAAGAACAGAACAGAAGAGCTGCAGAACGCGAGGCCCGAAGAAAGAGGGACGCAGAGTTAAGGGATCAACTGAGGCTGAGGCCACCCGTAGAAGTGGAGGACGTAACTTCTGACGATATTCTGTTGTCGTATTTCCGGCGTGAGTATAGTTCCAGGATGGTGAATGAAGCGACTGTAGACTTTTCAAAATCTTCGCCACCATATTGGGTCCGCCATTTTCAATTTTAAATTTTTGACTACATGTTCGTAATCAGCGACCCCAAAACCCCCCGAGTAACTATTCTTAGCCAATTCCGTAGAATTTTCATAATCTTCGTCGTCATATTGGGTCCGCCAGTTTGAATTTTGAATTTTTGACTACATATTCCTAATCAGCGACCCCAAAATCCCCCGAGTAACTATTTTTAGACAAATTCGTAAACTTTTTGAATTTTCATTTAAAAATCGAATTTTGGCCACGTATCCGGTTCTCCTGGCCCACTGTGCACAGCCGTGGCAAGTCCGACGTTTTTAGTTTCCGCGTTAGTAGTGTTCGCGAGTAATAGCAACGATGTGTTCAACGACTCCCAATCCCCAAGAGGTCCACCAGCAGTTCAGAATTCACGGGTAAGGCCAACTCTCTTAATAAAAGACTAAGGGAATCTCGCTCAACACGTGGCCACATTGAATCACTTTTGATTCTAAAAACTTTGCATCTCTGTAGAGAAAATGGCGTCACACGAGGTCGAGGCGGAGACTCCCTAACTGGGCCTTCTTATGCATATTTTTATATGAAATACTGAGGTTGTAATGTATATTGTGTTTTTTTTTAAATGTATCCCTGATCGTGATGTATATTTTGTGCAAATTTGTGAACTGAGCCCCCAGTCAAGTGTTGCCCTGTCACGTATGACCCCCTGAACTCTGACCCCGTCGAGCATTTCAAACAACCATATTTTGCCACGTAATGGAGTCCCGAGTTGTGTTATATTCCGAAACCCGATCTTTATTTATTCATGAGTGATGCCCCCTTTAAGTGTTAACCTGAAATCGTGCCATGTTACAGAACTGAGCCCCCAGTCGAGCTTTGCACTAAATTTATGTTAACTTTAAAAGATGTATTCCTTTTTTTGTAACAGAGGATATTAATTAGAATTCCTTGTAAATTTCGTACAGTCAAGGACTTTCCCCTCACCCCTCCCCGTTTCACGTCTGAGATATTACGGAAACTTTGTGCGTCGAGAGCTGTGTGTGAATTATAAATGTATTATAGGGCTATGTTAATATTATTTCGTTCTTATTTTTGATTAATTTTGTCAAATTAATTTGTGCCATGTTTATTATAAGTCTATTCGGCAGATTTTGTGTACGATTTTGATTTGTGTGGAGGTTGCTAGCTTTTAAGATAATTATGCCTCGTGGTTAGAAATTATTAGATTGGGAATAGAGTCAGTTAGGTTAGGCGAGCTAAGCATAATCCCGCTAGAAATGTCAAGATTTAAGAATGTTATGATGTGAATTATTGGGGTTAATAATGGAATTTAGAATTCTGGATTAATTGATAATTTTTTAGTGAATTTGAGTTTATATATTACTAAACGAATAAATTAGGTCATGACTAGTCATGAGTCATTACTAATTTAGTGAGGTTAGGCTATAGATAACTTTGAGGTTAGGTTCTTTTTCGGAAAACATGGTGAATATTTTTTTAATTTAATTTTGTGGAGAATTTTAGTTTGAATAATCATGGAGATTTGTGAATGATTATTTTGAGTTCTCATTGGAGTATTTAAATTAAGTTTTCTAGAAGTTTGTTTAGGTCGACCTTAGGATAGAATTTAGAATGTTAAGGTTTGTTTTGTAATTGCCTAGCATGGAGTTCCGGGCAGGGGAGCCTAACTTTTCGAAGTTAGCCTAGTCTTCAAATAGTAGGGTTGATGTAAGATTTGTTCGGTCGTAACATGAGTCGAGATTATTGTTACTATCTGAGCCTTAATTAATTGTTGGATTAGATACTTTTGAATTATGTCGAGACACGAAATTAGGTAAACATTTGTTTTCAAACCTGGCTCCACATTATTTCAACTTATTTTGATTAAATAAATTATAAGAATTATTTGTTTTAAATATCAGATTATTGAGTTGTTGTTGATTTGAACCCTATTTATTTGCGGAACACGCTAAACTACCGAGTCTGAGCTGACCGTGCGAGAATCCGGTACACTGCGTTCTTGTAGTTGCGTTCAATATTATCATTCTCTTTGAGATTTTTATTTGATTAATTTTGACATTTAGATTTTGGGAATTTAAGTGGTCTCGAGTAGGCCTGGCGCTCAACAAAATTATTGAAGACATTGTAGGTTTTTGATAGGATTTTCAGGAAGTAACGCCGAAGATATGTGGTAATTTTTATTATTTAATTATACCAAAATTGCAACATTTCATGGCGCCCAACGTGGGGCCCACGCAAAAATAATTAGGGTTCTTTTAGGAAATATAGGATCTTAAAACTTATGAACTTTTCAGGTTTGTTTATGGTCTGACATGACTATTAAGTATAAAATATTAACACAGTTCTCGTGCTCCAAAGTAATGCAACTTTGAATTCTTTTAGAAAGAATTCCAAATATTATATAAAATATTTATAAATCTTTTAAGAAAAGATTCTGAAAGAAAGACCCCCGACCAGAATTTTGAATAACTGAAATTCTGAGGAAGTGCCCAACTAACCCCAAAATTGTAGAGATAACCTTGAACCCCCACTACTGTTGAGATTTACAAAACCCTGAGAATGTTGAGTATGAAATCCTGTTGAGCATTATAAATAACTTTTCCTGTACAGAACCTTAGTGATTTTTAGTTCTTGATTTCAAGTTTATTTATTATCTTTCAAATATTAATTAATCATCTGCTACTGCGTCATAGCTATTGTCCGCGAGAGTCAAGTATAGATAACGTGTTTGTTTGCTAACCTTGATTAAGCTTAGGCAAAATGAGCGATCACAATAACACGTCTGATTCGTGGATTTACCCACTGGATCAAGAGGAATTAGTTTTGGAACTTGTAAATAGAGATTTACCGGTCGATGGAATTGTTCCCATCTTACGCGAAGGACTTCTTAGATTTTAGCGCGCTTTTAGAGGGGAAATCGAGTATGTCGATCCTGCACTAGAACAAGAGCAGCCACTTTGGTTAACATTAGATGATTTCCAAGCAACTTGCTTATCAGACACCGAAAAGATAAAAGACTCGGAAGAAACGCTTAAAAGTTTCGAATATCTTAAGATTCAGAGTAATGTTAAACTGAACGGGTCCACGGTTCGAGGTGAAAACGCGAATTCGTTAGAATCACTAAACAATAAAGTCGCGAATAAGCCCGGTAAAGAAACAAGTAGGAATTTAGGGACAACGATTGACTTCAGGGATAGTCCGGGAGGTCGGATTCCTTGCTTAGATTCTCGAGGAGGTGCGATTAGCAAATCCACTAAACAATCTCAAAAGGCAGACTCGAGATATAAAATCCCTAACAGATCAGGATACGC